>JAXIVJ010019926.1:0-15000 GCA_036785665.1 Chirona hameri | reverse complement strand
TACCGAACTGTAACAAACAACTGGTAACAGTGCAAATGGTTTGAAAGCAGCAAGAGGCAGAACGACTTTTCCGCGCATAAATGGTCCCTGTGGATCTGGAAGAGCTTGAGGGTGGATGGCTTTGGGAGCTGGTCCTGGCCTGGTCCCCAGTATTAGCTCTTCAGTGTCCAGCAAGTTGGGCATCGCTCCAGCTTCCGCGGGTGCCGATGTCCGTGTCATTGCGTCCGCGTCGCCTTTTTCGGAACTCGGCAGACTAGCTAAGCATGCACTGGCGGATCCAGCCGTCGTTTTTTTTGGGGTGGGGATGGGGGCAAATCGGTGGGAGGCACTGGCAGATCCAGCCTCTCTCCGTGGGGGGTCTTTTTGTGGCAAAAAGGTACCCCCATTTTTCTCCCTCCGCATATTTGGGCCGTTCACCTTATTTTGGTATTCAAGCCTAAGAAATTCACCTTTCAAACTCACAACAAATTATTTTGTGGATTTTTTTCCCCGAAAAAAAACATTTTTTCCCCATTTCTTGGTTACAAAACTCACAATTTCGGATATCCGAGATAGCCATGTTGAAGAGAATGTCATTTCCTTTCTTTTGACGTTTTTTATTTGCAATTTGCTTCAAAACTCTACGCTTTGTCCAACATTTATAGTTTTTCCACCAAAAATGGCATGGCATGACGTTATTAAAACGTCATTATCTCCCAAAATGCTACATCAATGTAATTGAAGTTGGTGAGAATACTTAGACTTGATGCAGGATAAGGTACTGAAAGTTTCACGTTGATACCTATCACAGTTTCTAGGGTATTGAGAAAATCCGGGAGGGGGCAGATACTTCCAATAAGGTTTGAGCTAGAAGTACCTATATCAAACTTGGTACCTACCTATAGTTTGTTTTATTTTGATTGCACAATTGCCATTGGGAACTTCGTGAGAATCACACGTGAATTTTGTACACACCGCTGTCACGCGTCCCGAAAAGTTATTTTCACAAAAGCAATACGTCATTTTTGACAAACATTTGCGCCGAAATAGAGTATAGATTGGATTCCAAATTGATACCATATGTAGTGTGCTTCCTATATGTAAAAAAACAACGTTTTTTCAAGCTTCAATTCCGGCTAGCAGCTTGCTGGCCGCTATTTTCTCGTCCAGTTGAGCTTTTTAAGCACTGATTTGATGGTAAGTGTAGGCGTGCCCAAGGGGTGGGGCCCACGGGGCAATTGCCCCCCCCCCCCCTCGCCCCCCTGAAGGTCCGTACGTGCCCTCTTGGCCGTATGTGCCCCTTTGGAAATAGGTCCCGAAGGTCCCTATTTCCAAAGATGCTTCAAAGATTAATGATTTTTTAAGGGGAAAATGTTGAAATTATGCCCCTCTAAAAATATAGTGGGCCAAATCCGGTGATTTGTTTTGGTTGGGTTACCTTATGCTCCCCTGATAAAAATTACTCACTCCTGGGGTGAATCCTGGGTACACTACTGGTAAGAGCCGTGTTTCCCAAAAAAAAATCCAGTTTTCACTGTGTATAGTTGGATTTTGACTGGTGCGAAGTCAATTTTTACGAACAATTGTCAACGTTTTTTTTGTTAGGGGGAAGACATGTTGCCCCTCCCCCTTCCAGGTTTTTTGTGGGCCATGGCCTGGTTGCCCCCCCCCCCCCTGGATCCGCCAGTGTAAACATGTATCCCGCTTGAAAGTTAATATTTTATGAAGCGAGTGGGACCTGGGGGCTGGGGCCAGCAATTACCACCAAGGAGAGCCTCTGCCAGATATTTAATACAATGAATTTTCGCATTTTCCAAATTTGAATAAGCAATTGCGAAACTTGTGTTATGCCGCGAAGCGGCGCGAAATTTTTCAGTTTTAAACTGAGGATAGCTGGATTTTGACTGTTGCAAAGGCAAGTTTTACGATAAATTGTTAACTTTCCTCGAAAAAGTGTGTGAAGGCGGGGGTAGACCCCCGCCTTCTGAGAGTGGGAGTCCGGACCCCCCCCCCCCCCCCCTCCCCCGTCGGCGACGCTCCTGTCCCTATGCCAGTCTTGTAGGGCCCTTGCAAGACTTGAGAGCGACATATGCTGGTCTGGAGGATCATCGGTAGGTCTGAAAGGGCCCTCGGTCGTTCTGAAAGGGTTCTGTGCCGGTGCGAGAGCGCCCTAAGGTCGGTAAAAAGGTACCTCAGTCTCTTTGAGAGTACTATCGGTGGGCCTGAGAGGGCCCTTTCTAAGTCTGAGAGGGTCATTGCCAGACTTGGATGGCCATCCGTCCGTTTGAGAGGGCCATTGTCAGGCCTGAGAGGGCTCCGACCAGGCCTCTGGCTCAGGCGTGCCCAAATGGCTCGCCTGGTGTCCGGTATATGGCCCTCTGTCGCCTAGTAAGGGCCCTCTCAGACTGGCTTAGGGCCATCTGAGGCCTGGCAAGAGTCCTCTCAAACAGACACAGGCCCATTTCAAGCCCGACAAGGGCCATCTTTGACTAATGTAGGAACCAGTCAGGACTGGGACTGGTCCTCTCAAACCAACGTATGGTCCCTCTAAGGCTTTGTCAGGCCATCTTAAGCGGGCCGAGAACCCTCTCAGGTCCGGATATGACCCTCGCAAACCACCCCAGGGCCCTCTCAGAACTAACAAAGGTCCTCTCCGACAGGCGTAGGGTTTTATCAGACCCAGCGAGGGCATATTGAGACCTGACAAGGACACTCTCAGGCCGACGTAGGGCCCAGGCACGTATCCAGTATTTCGCCCAGGGGTGGGGGGGGGGGGGGCGCCTCGAATGGGTCCCCTTCCCGAGCGTTGAAAGGGCCCAATTCCCGATCATTGCAAGGGCCTAGTAGACCCTCTGACCTCCACATGGGCCCTTTGAAATTCCCAGGGGCCCTCTGGTCTGTCCAGGAGCCCTCAAGCCCTCCAGCCTTCTAAGAGGCCCTTCCGACCTGGCAAGGGACTGCGCTGGCTGCTTTGTCGCCCTGCCGACATGCTAAGGGGCCCTCCGACTTGGCCTTGGGCCCCTCCGTGCTGGCTAGGGGCACATTCGGCATGTTCAGGGGCCCTTTCGGTCTGGTCAAAGGCCCTCTGACCTGCACAGGGACCCTTTCAACTTCTCAGGGGCACTCTGGGTCTGTCCAGGGGCACTCCAGCCTGCTTAGGGACCCTTTCGACCTGGTAAGGAATTGCGCTGGCTGCTTTGTCGCCCTGCCGACATGCTCAGGGGTCCCTCCGACCTGCTCAGGGGCCCCCGACCTGCCCAGGGGCCCCTCTGTGCTGGCTAGGGGCCATTCGGCATGTTCAGGGCTCTTCTGACTCGCCCAGGGGCCCTTTTGGTCTTGTCAGGGGCCCTCTGACCTGTACAGGGGCCATTTGAACGTGTATGGGACCCTCTGGTCTTTCGGAGGGCCCCTGTTGGCCCTTAAGGGCCTCTGAAGTGCTCTAAACTCTCTAAATACCACTTTGCGTGGTTTCCAGACTCTTAGAGAGCCCATGATAACGCGCTTCGCGCGGTCTCGTCGGCCCTTTTCGGCGCGCTGCGCGCGCCGAAAAGGGCCCTCCTCAGATGTTTCGGGGGGGGGGCACGTGCCCCCTGTGCCCCCCCCCCCCCTGGATCCGCCCCTGGTGACATGTTCCGGCGATTCCACGTGATTTCGCGAAATCCCTCATTTCGTGCTCTCCGAACGGCCAATCGCAAAAGATTTCGCGAAATGCGTGGGAGAATGGCCCTTCCGAACGCACTCAAAACAAACAAATCAAATTAAGAACAAGTGCGCAATGTTTGTAGCCTACTAGAATGTCACCATATTTAGTTTATATCTAACGTTATTATTCTATATTCAGGGTTCGGAACTAGGACTATTATATTTTCAATGATATTTGGAAAATAAAGATGAAAATAGCCAAATCAATCCGAACAAAGTAAATTAAAATTGAAATGATAGACACAATTCCAAAGAACATCCTCAGAATAGGCTAATTTTTTAGATCATATATACTGAATTTGAGCATACCCCCTTCAATATACCCTGGTTGATACCGCTGATTGTCATACCTGCGCCACGATCGCGAGCACAGACGAATTAAGGGAAACCCCTCATCGGTCTCTTGCATCGTCATCGCGACGTCACACACATGACGACAGACGAAACTCCGCCCAGAAATCTATCCAGCTGATAGAGCGAGCCCCTGCTACCCCCGCTCAACAACCTTTTGGAAATATGCCGCTGGATTTGCCCCCCCCCCCCCCCCCTCCCCAAACCCACTGTCCACCCCCCACCCATTTTGCACCCATTTGTCAACACTGAGTACTAACACACCGTCTTGAGTGTCTGTTAAAACAGCAATGTAGTAGTGCTACACAAAAATCACTTAGGTACATATAACGGTATTAGTCGGCCAATGGTGTGTCACACTTGAAGGTAACTCAAAACGCTGCCTATGCAACCGTCCCTGACCAAAGACGCTACAGAAATGGCGGTCATGGCCAAGATAACTATAACTAACGGCAAATCACTGAAGTCTCAACACATCCAACCACGGTAGATAAAATACTCAAATGCATCCTGATCCAACCCATTCTCATTCCTCAGCATCATGAATTTACTTACGCCACTAAATTCACCTTTTCCGGCCTTCCAACGCTAACGAGCGCACGCATTGATTAGTACGAAATGATACTAAACCCTTGATTAGTACGAAATGATACTAAACTTCGCAACGTTTAGTAATAATCCGTACTAAAAAACGTTTCCCCTCTTAGTAGGTATTCGTACTAAAAACCTTCGAGGACGTGTTGATTCCGGGCGTAAAAAGGTTAAATGGGCTTAGGGGTTAAAAAATGTCGGAACGACCGCTGGCGGCTTCCAAATGCTACTACAGTACTGAAATATACACTACTTCTACTTCGACTACTACTTCGTAGTATAATTTAGGGAGCGTGTGTATCGAGTTAAATGTAAAATTACTCAGGGCAGTTCTATTGTGTAAATCACGTCAAATCCGAGTAGATTTACTCCACCCCTTGTTGCCGATAAAATCACGTCAGATCGGAGTAGATTTACTCCACCCCTTGTTGCCGATAAAATCACGTCAGATCTGAGTCGACTTACACCCGGCTGCCCTGCTTGCGTATATCACGTCTAATCCTGAGGTAGGTCTGAGTCAATTTACACCCGCGTGCCACCTAGCGCAAATCACGCCCAATCCTAGGGAATTAGTGCCGGGCGGCGTGCGCTAGGGAGCGACCCCCGGCCGCTCCCAAGTATTATTCGTATTCGTCCGGAAGTAGATAGCTTGCCTGTGAATAACTGTGCTGACGTGGAGACTGGAACGTTCGTGACACTTGGCGCCTACTTCGGAAACTGTGAGTGCGGAATTAGCATAAAATCGCCAAAGAAGCTTTGATTTTCCGACAGACCTCGTCGCGCCAGTGACGTCTTTGTCGTGCCTGTGATGTATTTTTTTTAAAGAAAGACCACCCGCAAGCCATCGGCAAAATCCAAAATTGAACACTGTTGATGTGACCATTGTCTGATTCACGACTTTCTGAACCATTTTCAAGAAAACAGCAAAAGAGTCCAAACTATATTCTCCAGCCGGACGATGGGCGCATGCTCACCGACATAAATCTGCCGACACCTAGTCTCCCCCGTCAGCCCCTCCCCCATGTCGGACCGCCACGGCCCGGCACCGGTTCGTCGGTCGCCGCCGCCAACGGTGACCTTGACGACGGCGACGACGCAGAACCAGACCGGCCCGGCCACCGGCGACGACTGAGGCGGAGGGGATGTAGGGGTGGCAGGAAGGCGATTTTTTTCCGGAGATCGCAAGAGAGCGCTGACCATCAGAACGCCTCCGGCACTGGGGCACAGCCCCGCCGTGTGGAGTGCCAAACACCCCCGCGCTGCCTGCTATGCAGATCATGCGGCCCCAGGCCCCCCTGGTCGGCCGACCCCAGATTCTACCGACCGGAGAAGCGCAGACCGCCGGTTACCAGTCCCACAGCGCCTGCGTACGACCGGGCACACCTGCTGGCGGTGCGCGACCGGCTGGACGGGGACACGGCTCGTGGCGTGACCGCGACCATCCGGCACAGCCTACCTGCCCACCTGTCCCGGCTGATCCGCCACCGGAGAGGTGGGCGGACCGACGCCCACACCCGCCGGCAGACTCGGGTTGGGTGCAGTGTCGACTTCCCGCCTCGCCCTGCGCGCACAACAGAAGCAGTACATCGGCCTCAGACGCTGGTGCACCCCGCCAGACTGACCGCGCGGCAGACTCGCCGGGAATACGCAGCCGTGGTGGGCACTACTGAGCCGGCGAGACACGACTACAATATCGGTCACATCAATGCCCGATCGCTGACACCCCGACTGGACGAAGTCAACCAGCTCCTGCAAAAACACCACATGGACATTCTGTGCGTGTCTGAAACTTGGCTCAAACCCGACGTGCTCGACAGGGTGCTGGTATTCCCGGGATTCAGCATACTGCGGCACGATCGCAGTGTCGCCCGGCCGACAGCAGCCCAGCACACCCAGCCGCGCGGAGGTGGAGTCGCCATACTAATCGCGGACTCACTCCGTGCGGTGAAACTCGACATAGGTGGTGCTGATCCTACGGTGGAGTCCCTGTGGATCTCGGTGAGCGGCCCCGGCCGCCGCACCGTAGTGATAGGCGCCATCTATCGACCGCCGGGAGGACCGACATCCCGATGCCTGAACAAAATTCGAGACCAGCTACAAACTGCCGTCGCCACGGGAAAACCGGTGTTCGTACTGGGTGACTTCAATGTCAATCTTCTCAACCCGGACGGCCCTGGTGTTCGCGGCTTCCAGACCATCCTGAGTGATCTGAGTCTCAAACAGCTAGTCGACAAGCCTACCCACCTCCATCCGACACCGACACTGCTTGACTTGATCGTCACCAACGTGACGGACCTCCAGGACTCAGTCCAGGTTCTCCCCGAGCCCGTGGCGGACCACCAGCCTGTGCTGCTCTGCGCTCCCGTCCCCAGAGAGCGCCGACGACCAATCACCACCACCATGCGGCCGTGGAAACGCGTCAACTGGGACGCGCTCAACCTGAGCCTGCTGCTCGCGGACTGGGAGCCGCTCCACGCCGCTGGCACCGTCGACGACAAGGTGGACGCGTTCATGACAGTATGGAACACCGCAGTCGACATCCACTGCCCGACCACCACTGTGACGTCACGCCGACCGAGCTGCCCGTGGCTGCGAGGCGACGCGCAAGTCTCCGCAGCCATGGAGGAGCGCGACCGCGCCCGCGAGACCTGGGAGCACTGCCGCACCCCGGAGTCACGCCGCACGCACCAGCAATGCCGAAACAGAGTGAAGGGACTAATCACCCTCGCACGTCGCTCGTACCTGTGCAGTGGTCTGCTGAGCGAGCGGCGTAATTTTTGGAACCGCCTCAGGCAGTTCGCAATGCAGCCAGCGAGAGGGCGTGCCACACCCGATGACGACCTGGCCAACCGGGCAGACGAACTCAACGCCCACTTCGCTTCCGTCGGACCTCGTATTGCAGCGGAGGCAGCGGCCATGCGCGACAGTGCTGGCACGACTCCGGCTGGACCGCGCCCGCACCGTGTCTTTGCCTCAGCCCTCTCCCTGTGCCCGGCCACTCTGCCGGAACTTTCAACCGCAATCGGGAAGATGAGTGCATCGAGGGCCGTCGGTGTCGACGGTGTGCCTCTCCTTGCTATAAAGAAGTGTTTCCCTGTAATCGGCTGTCATCTCCTACACCTGATCAACTCTTCTATATCGTCATGTACTTTCCCTTCTTCCTGGAAGATCGCGCGCGTCACTCCAGTGTTTAAATCGGGCGATCGGTCTGACCTCAACAACTTTCGGCCCATTTCTATACTCTCTGTACTGTCGAAAATCGCGGAGAAGGTCGTCTGCTCGCAGCTCAGCTCTTACCTACTTGACCACCATGTACTGACGCCAATGCAGTATGCTTACCGTCCATGTCACTCGACAGAGGACGCTCTGATCGACGCTGTGGAATGGCTGACAAGGGCTGTCGACAACGGCCATGTCGCGTCGATTACGACGATCGACCTCAGCAAAGCCTTCGACAGTATTGATCATGACGTCCTTCTCAGTAAGCTCGAACAGTGCGGTGTGTCCTCGGAATGGTTTAGAGACTACCTGAGCGGTAGGAGACAGACGGTCAGCGGCGGCTCAATCACTCTACCCCTATCCCATGGGGTGGCCCAGGGATCCCTAGTCGGTCCAATCCTCTTCCTCATTTTCATCAATGACCTACCCAACTTCCTTCCCCACGGCCGCCTTCTATCCTACGCCGACGACACCCAACTCCTTGACTCCGCCACTCCTGATGTCGTCGGTCTTTCTAACTTGAAAGCCCGGGTCGAGGAGTCGATCCAGTGCCTACAAAACTGGTTCCAGTCTAATAGCCTCAAAATGAACCCCACAAAGACAGACTTCATGCTGGTTGGAACCAAACCCTCCCTCAAAAAGACCAACAACTTCCACATTACTACTTCTGGCACAGATATCTACCCATCATCTTCAGTGAAGGTACTGGGTGTACTCCTCGACCAACACCTCACCTGGGAACCCCATATCTCCTTAATCGTTCGGCGCTGCAACGCAATCCTCGTGTCCCTCTTCAAAACTCGGCACCATTTCACTCCTGAGGTTCTGAAGCTCCTAGTCCAAGTTCACGTCTTCCCGCACATCCTCTACTGCCTGTCTGCCTGGGGTGGCGCGGCCGAGTGTCACCTAGGTAGAGTGCAGATAATTATCAACTTCGCTGCCAGGCTTGTGAGTGGTACTCGCCGCTGCGACCACATATCCCCCGCCCTTGAAGCACTCGGATGGCAGAGAGTCGCGGAAACTGTTCGCCACCGTGACTGCCTGAACGTGCACAGAGCGCTGCATGTCAGCGAGTCGCCCCACGCTCTGCGTGCTCTATTTGCGACGCGTGCCGAGTCTTCCCAACGCCAGACTCGAGCTGTTTCGGACGGCGTTGGCTCACTCCATCTGCCTCGCGTCCGGCTGGCCGCCACTCAGCGGCAGTTTCCGTACCGAGCTGCCGCCGCATGGAACCGACTGCCAGCGGCTGCCGTCCATGCCCGCTCGCGCCGCGCGTTCCTGTGTGCTTTAAATCGCTGATTGACTGTATCGACTGTATCTGCTGATTGTATCACTTTCACTGTGTTGTATGTGTTGGATCATGGGCCATGCTAGCTATGACTAGGTGCAGAATACCCACTATGTGGACGCTCCTTGAAATACATGAACTTGAACTTGAACTTGAGATCCGAATCGGGCCGCTTCAGCGAGACGTGACGTCACAACAGCGCATGCGCAATAGCCACTATTTTAACCGCGCGCAATTCGTTCACAAAGGCTCGGCCGGCGTCGGGGGCATCGAAGGTTCGTGGCTGGCGCCTGGCCCCAGCCGTCCCAGCCCCCCAGTTCCGCGTCGGCGGTGGTCGTGACGGGAGTGTGTTGGTGGGGAAGGGGAACGAAGAGGGTAGAGCTGGATGCAAAATCTGGAGGACTGAAGGTGGGTGGATTGCATGGCTTTCGTAGATTATTGGTCGTCATTTATTTTGCCTAGACTCTCTTCCCACATTCCTGGTCACTGGATCCTCGTCCCTGAGCCCTTGTCACTGGACCCATCCCTTGACCCTCGACCTTGGACCCTCTTCCCCAGACTCTCGTCCCTCATTCCTGGTCACTGGACCCTTCTCCCTGGACTCTCGTCCCTGGATCATCGTCCCTGATCCCTTGTCCCTGTGCCCTCTTCCCTCGACCTCCGTCACTGGACCCTCGTCCCTGGATCCTCATCCTTGAGCCCTTCTCCCTTGACCCTCGTCCCTGAGCCCTTGTCGCTGGACCCCCGTTCCTGGATCCTCGTACCTGGATCTCTATTACTGAGCCCCTGTCCTAGACCCTCATCCCTTACCCTCACCCCTTACCCTCACCCCTGGACCCTCGTCCATAGACTCTCGTCCCACATTCCTGGTCACTGAATCATTGTCCCTGGATCCTTATCACTGAGCCCTTGTCCCTGGACCCTCATCCCTTGACCCTGGTCCCTAGACTCGCGTCCCACATTCCTGGTCACTGAACCTTCGTCCCTGGATCCTCATCCTTGCGCCCTTCTCCCTTGACCCTTGTCCCTGAATCCTCGTCCCTGAGCCCTTGTCGCTGGACTCTCGTCCCTGGATCCTCATCTCTGAGCCCTTGTCCCTCTTCCCTTGACCCCCGTCACTGGACCCTCGTCCCTGGATCCTCATTCTTGAGCCCTTCTCCCTTGGCCCTCGTCCCTGAATCCTCATCCCTGAGCCCTTGTCACTGGACCCCGTCCCTGGATCCTCGTTCCTGTATCCTTATCCCTGAGCCTGGACCTTCGTCCCTAGACTCTCGTCCCACATTCCTGTTCACTGGACCATTGCCCTTGGATCCTTATCCCTGAGCCCTTGGAGCCTTATCCCTGAGCCCTTGGAGCCTTATCCCTGAGCCCTTGTCTCTGGACCCTGGACCCTCGTCCCTGAGCCCTCATCTACGAACCCTCATCCATGGACCCTCGTCCCTCATTCCTGGTCACTGGACCCCGTCCCTGGTCCATCGTCGCTGGATTCTCGTCCTTTATCCCTTTTCCATGGACCATCATCCCTTGACCCACACTCCTGGACCCTCTTCCCTGAGCCCTCATCCACAGACCCTCGTCCCTCATTCCTGGTCAATGAATCCTCGTCCCTGGACCCTAATCCCTCATTCCTGGTCACTGTACCCTTCTCCCTGGACTCTCGTCCCTGGATACTCGTCCTTGAGCGCTTGTCCCTGGACCACCGTCACTGGACCCTCGTCCCTGGATCCTCGTATCCTCGTCATTAAGCCCTTCTCCCTGGACCCTCGTCCCTGAGCCCTTGTCCCTGTATCTTCGTCCCTCATTCCTGGTCACTGGAAATTCGTCCCTCATTCCTGGTCACTGAACCCTTGTCCCCGATCCCCTGTCCTTTGACCCTCGTCCACAGTTCCTCCTCCCTGGACCTTCGTCCCTCTTTACTGGCCTCTGGACCCTTGTCCCTGGACCTTCGTCCTAGCCCTTGTCCCTGGACCCTCCCCCTGAACTCGTCCCTAGACCCTAGTCCCTCATTCCTGGTCACTGGACCTTTGTCTCTCATTCCTAGTCACTGGACCTTCGTCCCTCATTCATGGTCACTGGATCTTCTCCTTCTCAGTCCTGATCCTGACCCTCGTCCCTGATCCCTTGTTGCTGGACCCTCTACCTTGGACCCCCGTCGCTGGGTCCTCGTACCTCGACCCTCGCCTCTCGTCCCTGAGCCCTTCCCCTGGACCTTCATCTTTTGACCCTCATCCCTCATTCCTGGTCACTGACCCCCCCCCCCCCTTCCCCCTCCCTCATCCCTCATTCCTTGCCACTGGACCCCTGTCCTTGAGCCCTGTCCTGGACCCTCCCACTGCACCATCGTCCCTAGACCCTAGTCCCTCATTCCTAGTCAGTGGACAGTGGACAAAATCGTGTAAATATTTACGGTGCGTTTAGCAGCATTTTGTATTTTGTTCCGATGTCTTGAATACAAGTTGATGCTTATAAGTTGTCTTATGAATTCAATGGCTAATAAGTTTGATACCGTGATTTTGACGATTCATTTCTGCCTATTCTCAGACTCCTGGACAAAGCCGTGGATGTCTGGATCGCCCGAGTACACAGACCGAGCGACTCGTCTGCCGGTCATCCCGAAATCCCATCCCGTATGCAGTATGCTGTCATGAAGATGATGTGTCGAAGACGCCAGAAGTACCTGCCAAATACCTGATATTGCTGTTACTTCGATGCCTGTATCACTTCCGCTTATGGGATCATAACCTGTTTTGTAAATATAGCGTAAATTGCATGTGTACAGTTAGTTTAGATGAAATATGCACTTAAGCGTCGGCGAACAAACTTTGGCCGAAAAACTACGGCAATGTACAAATGATATGCTGTGCATGTTTCACCAATGCGCTTAACTATGCATGTCATCCAATGTTTCTCCACTTCTTTGGTTCAATTTGCATGGAATCTAGTGAAGAATGGCGTTAGACTTTGTTCTTATGTCGTACACATATGATGTTCTGCGTCGCCAGTGATGGGAGCATGAACTCCATTCTAGTCCAGAAAGACAGTGGAAGAGGTTAGAGATATGTGATGCTGCGTTTATTTTACGATACTCTTAAGCGTATTACTTCTCCGTATGGCTTTAACATGACTTTCGTATGCTCTATCGACCGTTCAGGGGTTTCTTTAGACGAATTTATGAGTGCATGTATGTGTCGGTTCAGCCCGTGGCCAAAACGTGTGATGATTCAAAAGTCAATCCAGTAGGTATCACTGCCTCCGGAAGACGGACGAATGCTATTTGTTTGCGTTATTCTACTAGCGTTTCCTTTATTTTGCTATTGAATCTGCAACAATCGTTATGCTGCTGATACATGTAGAAGTTTGTCAAAATGGTGTGTATAGTCCTTCCTTACCCTTTTGATTTCGACTGTTAGATCCCAGAACTAAGTGCGGGAGCCTTTCTTTGTTTGTTTTTCTACAGGATATCGGAACGATATTGACCAATGCTGCGGATTACTTCCTTTGCACTCCTTGACTATCATATCCTATGCCTCTGTGATCAGGTTGCTGTTTGTCGTGTGATAGATGAAGAACCGACGTCGGACGGGCTGTGTGAAGGTTGTGTATTATAATGATTATCCAAGTTAGGTCTCGGACCTAATGCTTGAATACATTAAACCCATGGACCATTGTGTTTATGTGCAATGCAGGTAGTACTAACTTTTACCCGTCAAGATCCACAGACACGCGTTCTGAAGTCGATTATTTCCATGCACACCCATAGGCGTGATGTTAAAATCCGAAAATGTTTGGGGACGTGCCCCCGCCCCCCACTTTCGGCGCCTATGCGTACATATTAAATGTATTAAGAATGTCCTTTAAATGTTAATTGTGTTTCGACTACTCATAAAGTGATCATAACTCGAACACGCTTGTGTAGGTCGCATCAAAACCACTCAGCGCGATATATGCCGAGTAACTTATGCTTAACCCTATTTGTAACAGGGGGGCGGATTCCGCCCCCCCCCCCCCTCATGTTTTTCGCAGATATCTCCAGAACGGCTGGGAGCAGGCCCATGAAATTTTGGGACTTTTCATAGAATTGAACTCCGCATTTGGAGTCAAAATTTTGAGTTCTTAACTTGAACAGAGGCGGTTCCAGGGCACAGTTTTGGGTGGGTTCGGAGGCGACATTTGACGAAAATACGGAAATGCGATCTTCACGGTTTCTTCCTAACTGCATCAAGTATGAAGGAGTTACATCGGCTTACCGTGATTGCAACAAGTGCAAATTAGATGATGTTAATTAAATATCATACAAAATTGCATGGCAGAGGCGGTTTCAGGGGCTAGAAAGGGGGGGGGGGGGTTCCAGGAAGTATTCAATGCTTGGCGGGAAGCCAATAGAGCAATGTAAGGGGCATTTATAGCTATCAAGATGTAAAAGATAGCTTCTGCTTCCATTATTTGCATAATTTATTACATAATAGAGTTTCAGGGGCGTGTTCAGGAACATGAAAAGGGGGGTGACTGGCATGGTGATGACGATATGCCAGCGATAACGGCGCAATATACGTTTAGCTTATAATAATATATGCACATATGAGACCAGAAAAGGGAATAAAGTCATTTTTTGCAGAGGCGCGTTCAGGAATGGAAGAAAGGGGGTCATATTATTGCAAGGAAACATGGGCGTACAATGACATAACATACTGCAGTTTTCGGATGAAACACGCACCACAGGCTACTCTACGAACGTTTATAAGATAATAGGCGAGTCCAGGTAGGGTAAAAGGGGGTAAGCAATGTTAATTGAAGTTGTAAGTGAAATAGTCACTGTTGACTAGTTAGTATCATAATAGCGGATAATATACTTATCAAAAGGTCTTGCGCCGCCCTAGTTTGGATCCTGGATACGCCTATGATTAAGTACAACATGCAAAAAGGAACTATCTATGATCAGTAACATATTTATAGTGCTGGGTAGCAACTTGTCTGCGGTTAATATTTTCTCCAATTTTACCCCCCTTTTTCACTAACCTGGTGCCGCCTATGGCAAAAAATATGATTTATAACTGTTTTTGCTAACGTCTCAATCACATACCATTTCATTTATCAAAAAAAACAAACATAAAAAATGGTTTTATTACGCATTTACTTCACCCCCATATTGAGTGACCTGCACACGCCTATGATTTTTGAATTTTCAAACGTCACCGTCATATATCAATTTCCGATTCAATCTCTATCGATTCCTATTAGTTGTGTTAAAATCGGTCGATAAACATGAAAGCTATGTTGGATCAAAAATACCACTAAAATTTGTAGTTTTTGCCCCCCTGTTGCCCCCCTATCCCAAATTTATATTTGTGTTATTATTTATAAATGTAGATCGTGTTGAGGGGAACCAAACACCGTTTCATTTTTGAAAATCGGACGGGTAGATCTCGAGATCTCCGGGGGGGGCGGAATCCCCCCCCCCCCCTGTTACAAATAGGGGTAGCCAGGAGCCTGTTACAAATAGGGTTAAATCACGTCAAAGCTACTCACAACGTAACATACACTGCACAGCCGTTATGTGTAAATCACGTCAAAACTACTCACAACGTAATATACACTGCACAGCCGTTGTGTAAATCACGTCAAAACTACTCACAACGCGACATACACTGCACAGCCGTTATGTGTAAATCACGTCAAAACTACTCACAACGCGACATACACTGCACAGCCGTCAGAGGCGTAACTTTGTGCAAATCATTGGGGTTGCACTTAGTTGTTAAGAGCCCATTTGTAACACATCGTATCATAGGCGTAATGTTAAATTCCCAAATTATTGGGGTTGTAGCTACCAGGGGCGGATCCAGGCAAACATTTCGGGGGGGGGGGCACAT
>JAXIVJ010019925.1:0-16575 GCA_036785665.1 Chirona hameri | reverse complement strand
GCCGGGAGAGACCATGACGGGAGACCATGACGGGCCGGGAGAGACCATGACGGGAGACCATGACGGGAGACCATGACGGGCCGGGAGAGACCATGACGGGCTGGGAGAGACCATGACGGGAAACCATGACGGGAGACCATGACGGGAGACCATGACGGGCCGGGAGAGACCATGACGGGAGACCATGGCGGGCCGGGAGAGACCATGACGGGAGACCATGACGGGCCGGGAGAGACCATGATGGGAGACCATGGCAGGCCGGGAGAGACCATGACGGGAGACCATGACGGGCCGGGAGAGACCATGACGGGAAACCATGGCGGGCCGGGAGAGACCATGACGGGAGACCATGACGGGAGACCATGATGGGCCGGGAGAGACCATGACGGGAGACCATAGCGGGCCGGGAGAGACCATGACGGGAGACCATGACGGGCCGGGAGAGACCATGACGGGAGACCATGACGGGCCGGGAGAGACCATGACGGGCCGGGAGAGACCATGACGGGAGACCATGACGGGTCGGGAGAGACCATGACGGGAGACCATGACGGGCCGGGAGAGACCATGACGGGCCGGGAGAGACCATGACGGGAGACCATGACGGACCGGGAGAGACCATGACGGGAGACCATGGCCGGCCGGGAGAGACCATGACGGGAGACCATGACGGGCCGGGAGAGATCATGACGGGAGACCATGACGGGCCGGGAGAGACCATGACGGGAGACCATGACGGGCCGGGAGAGATCATGACGCTGTTTACCCTCAGGTGTGGGTGTGTGCGCCGGCTGAGGTTTTATTCCGGAGGGTGACGCAGCGCAGGTGGTGCTGTGGTCACAGCGACCTGCCTCCTGTGTGACATGATGGGGAGATCATGTGACATGATGGGGGGGGGATCCTGTGACATGATGGGGGGGGGAGTGCGGTCTTCACCTGTAGACCAGGTGACGTTCACTGCTAAGAAAAACAGCACTGCTAAGAACACCTTGTGTGTGTCGTGCTGTGGTTTGTATTTATATTAGATGGAGGAAAAGGACAGGTCACGCACCGGTTGTTGCATGCTAAGAGCACGCTGAACAGAATATTGAGGCTTCCGTCCTGGAATGGAGGTGTGTGTGTCCGGCAGTGTACCGCGCGTGCCTGTCAGAGACGTGTGTGTGCGTGCGTGCGTGCGTGCGTGCGTGCGTGCGTGCGTGCGTGCGTGCGTGCGTGCGTGCGTGCGTGTGTTTGGGGTACCAGGTAGCTACCAGCGAAGGTTCCGGGCCAGTCGGTGCCACCGAGGAGTCGGCAGCCCATTGATGGATCATCGCACGGACGGACGTCTCTGTGTTTGGGTTGGCGTTCATTCCGTGGAGCGAGTGATCGGCTGTTAAACTCCTCGGCTGCCTCGGAACCTCCGACGGAAGGCTGCCGCATCCAGTTGAGGGTGCTAAATTTACCGCATTGCTGTATTCTGGCTTTTGGAGGATGAGCAAAAGCAACTGTCCTTAGTGATTCGTAGTGATCCCTTAGTGATCGCAAAAATATTTGGGTGAGGCAGTTGTGTGTACGTAAGGCCTTAGACATGTGATTGTAATGCTTGTTGAATGTGTAAGAAATGTGTAAATGTGAATGTGTAAGTTCGGATTTCAAATTTGAAAACATTCATGGGTCCAGTCCCTCATCAGTCCCTCATCAGTCCCTCATCAGCCCCTCATCAGTCCCTCATCAGTCCCTCATCAGTCCCTCATCAGTCCCTCATCAGTCCCTCATCAGTCCCTCATCAGTTCCTCATCAGTTCCTCATCAGTTCCTCATCAGTCCCTCATCAGTCCCTCATCAGTCCCTCATCAGTCCCTCATCAGTCCCTCATCAGTCCCTCATCAATCCCTCATCAGTCCCTCATCAGTCCCTCATAAGTCCCTCATCAGTCCCTCATCAGTCCCTCATCAGTCCCTCATCAGTCCCTCTTCAGTCCCTCATCAGTCCCTCATCAGTTCCTCATCAGTCCCTCATCAGTTCCTTATCAGTCCCTCATCAGTCCCTCATCAGTTCCTCATCAGTCCCTCATCAGTCCCTCATCAGTCCCTCATCAGTCCCTCATCAGTCCCTCATCAGTTCCTCATCAGTTCCTCATCAGTTCCTCATCAGTCCCTCATCAGTTCATCAGTCCCTCATCAGTCCCTCATCAGTCCCTCATCAGTCCCTCATCAGTTCCTCATCAGTCCCTCATCAGTCCCTCATCAGTCCCTCATCAGTTCCTCATCAGTCCCTCATCAGTTCCTCATCAGTCCCTCATCAGTCCCTCATCAGTCCCTCATCAGTCCCTCATCAGTTCCTCATCAGTCCCTCATCAGTCCCTCATCAGTCACTCATCAGTCCCTCATCAGTCCCTCATCAGTCCCTCATCAGTTCCTCATCAGTTCCTCATCAGTCCCTCATCAGTTCCTCATCAGTCCCTCATCAGTCCCGCATCAGTCCCTCATCAGTTCATCATCAGTCCCTCATCAGTCCATACCAGTTCCTTTGAGAGGCGTACCATGTGTAGCCATGAAGAAAAATGGATGTTTTGACAAGGTGCTTATTTTTGTATCACGTTTATTGGCGCAGAAAGGCTAATGATACAACATACCAGTTACGACCTAGTTCGCAAACTTCCCTGAGATTGAAGTAAGCTGTTTACGCCTTCTCTCTGGTCTGGACATTGCCTCCTTTCCTCCTCCTGAGATTGAAGTAAGCTGTTTACGCCTTCTCTCTGGTCTGGACATTGCCTCCTTTCCTCCTCCTCCTCCCACCGGTATCTCCCGTGTGCCCCTCTAATCAGGTCGCTCCGAATGTGCACTATGTAGAAGAAGAAAACAACTATAAAGAAACAACTATAAAGGCTTTAGTCAGCGGCGGATCTACGTTAGGGCAAAGCAGTCAATTGCCCCCCCCCCCTCCCCAACGAAAAATCGGTGGGCAAACGTATGTCCCCCCTCCTCAACCGTCACGGGAGATTGTGATTTTTTCTTCTTCAGGGAAGTCGTGATTTACCCCCACCCCCACCGCTCAACGACTGGGGCGTTCCACGACAAATCGACCAAAATAAATGCGAAATGATACCCTAATGTCACCGATTCTTGCGAACATTGGTACATGGGGTTATCTGGGGCGCTGAAACGACCTGTGAAAGTTGTACCACAATCTTTGCAGTGGTTACGGGGATATTGCCTCAGGCATTTTTGCAAGGTCATGCTGCAGGTCAATATTTGTGAGCCTATATCACCGTGAATTTATAACGCAATATATTATTATATATCATTAGAATGCATAAGAGCCATTCTACAACATGGTGTTGTTAGTTTTGCTTTTTTTCTTAACATTTTGTATGGGCAATACATTTTCTTTCAAGCAAAAACTAAAATTTGTGGTTTGTCGTCTATAATGTTTTTCGTCTATAATGGTTTGTCGTCCACTGGTGCTTGGATATGTCAAATTTTGTTATATGACATGCCGCTTTTTCATGAAAAATGCGTTATTCACCAACAACTTTAGACTGAATAAAGCTAGACGGCTACGGTGAACGCCATTTTGTTTCACTCGTCAAGGCGCGTTTAATGACATGTAATATGACCTCTGTCTGACATTTGGTGACCTTGACCTGAGGTCAAGATAACGGATTGGGAAGGCCCAATAACGGTCAACCATAGGGTGACACTAATATGCGAGTGATGACGACCAAAGTGGGTATTCTAGGTAATCATGGGCGCTGAATCGATCTGTGCAGGTTTCAGCTTCGTAGTGACAGCAGTCTCAGAGATATGGCCCGAGACATTATTCTTAGGTGGCGTTGCAGTTCAATATTTGAGGGCGATTAACTCCGTACTTTAAAGCCTAACATAGGTGTATAGTATATCGTTAGAATGGAAAAGATCTCTTCTGTTCCTTGCTAGGTTCGGGTTTCAATTTTTAACATTTATTTAGTATAAATTAACCTGTATTCATTCCACATGCAATATAAGAAACACTGTCATAACACACATGTATGCATCGACTGGCATCAGAACTGATGAATTCTAGCAACATCAACATAAAATTCCAGTGAAATTTCCCTTCACATATTGTGTACTTGCATGCCTCCATGCACTCACGCTTAATCACCTAATATCCACACCAATGCCTATTCATCCCTACAGACGTGAACATAGACTCCTGCAGCACTGGATGATAATTCGTAGGCAATGATATGGAACCGGCCAACGGGCGTGAGCCCTTCACAGCGAGTGCCTGGGCGAACCGCTTTTTAGGGATTCAGTCGTTTTTGAAACGTACTCTTCGGTAACGAATAGGAAGTAAATAGCCTTTAGCACTCAGAATCTGGTCATGGTCAGGTCGTCTCAAACCCTCCAAAGCCGTTACTTGGTTCACTGTGCCACCGACACCGTCAGATGCAGCTAGCCTGCTATCAGTATTGACTATTGAGCTTGTTGGTTGGTTCGGCAACTCAATTTTAATTAACACCTGTTTTACTTTTCAGCCCAGCTCAAGAACAAACTTCAAATACATTTTCCTCACTTATTTGATATTTGCATCCTATCATATAGGACCATTAAAATCCATAACAATTAACAATAGTGGTAAAGTAAAGATATGTACCTGTGCTGGTGCGAAATAATAATAATAGTAATAATAATAATAATTATCATTATTATGGTTATTGCTATTAGGAACATATATATTTGAATATGGCTTTCAATGCAAAAGACATCTTCGCCACGGGGGGGGGGGGGGGGGATGAGGGCATGCAGTAGATATTTATGATAATGCAATATTCATTCATATGCTTTGATCCAGTGTCAATAGAAATAAAAGTGTTTACATATATGATATAATATTCCAATGAGTTTTTGCAAGTCAAATACATTTGAATCAAAGTCGTTAAGTCAGTTGAACATGAGTCAAAAAATGAGTCGACTCAAGAAACTTTCACATGAGACGTAGTTGAGTCAGGGGTAAAAGCAAATGAGTAAAAGTTGAGTCGACTAAACAAAAATGTCCCTCCGCTTGAGTCAGAGTTGAGTCAGTGTAAAAAAAAATATGAGTTGAACACAACCCTGCGTATTTGTCATGAAAAAGCGGCATGTATGTAATATACACAAATTGGCGTATTTATAGACGAAAAAAAACATAAATTTTAGTTTTTTGTTTTAAATGAACTTGATTGCCCATACAAATGATATAGTCAAAACATGGAATTTAAAATAGCTAGGGATACTGAAAAAGTCAAAAAATTTCCAAAATATACAACATTTTGATAAAAAGAAACACTAACAACACCGTGTTGTAAAATGGCTCTTATGCATTATAATGATATATAATACATTTGTATTGCGTCATAAATTGACAGTGATATAGGCTCCCAAATATTGACCTGCAACATGACCTTACAAAAATGCCTGATGCGACATCTCCGTAACCGCTGCTTAGACTGCGGTAAAGCTTTCACAGCTCTTTTCAGCGCCGCAAAGCTACCAGATGTAGCTCTTTCCAGCGCCGCAAAGCTACCAGATGTAGCTCTTTCCAGCGCCGCAAAGCTACCAGATGTAGCTCTTTCCAGCGCCGCAAAGCTACCAGATGTAGCTCTTTCCAGCGCCGCAAAGCTACCAGATGTAGCTCTTTTCAGCGCCGCAAAGCTACCAGATGTAGCTCTTTCCAGCGCCGCAAAGCTACCAGATGTAGCTCTTTCCAGCGCCGCAAAGCTACCAGATGTAGCTCTTTCCAGCGCCGCAAAGCTACCAGATGTAGCTCTTTTCAGCGCCGCAAAGCTACCAGATGTAGCTCTTTTCAGCGCCGCAAAGCTACCAGATGTAGCTCTTTCCAGCGCCGCAAAGCTACCAGATGTAGCTCTTTCCAGCGCCGCAAAGCTACCAGATGTAGCTCTTTTCAGCGCCGCAAAGCTACCAGATGTAGCTCTTTCCAGCGCCCCATGTACCAATTTTTGCCAAATTGGTAATATAAGGGTGTCACCCCTTGGTCGATTTGTCGTGGACTCTTTCGCGCTGACAACTCCCCGCGCTCAACGACTCTTCGCGCTGACGACCCGACGCCACGCCCCCCCCCCCCCCCCCCCCCCCGGTCAACAACTTTTCGCTGACGAAACGGAGCGAAATACCCCCCCCCCCCCCAACTCGAAACGTAGATCCACCACTGGCCTTAGTTGGCAAATTGTCCAACAACCCCAAAAGCTAAAGAATGTGCTAACATTTCTGACTAAACCGAGGTGAAAATCAACACCAGAGCTAATGCGTTACGAAAAGCAGACTATGGGAGACAAACGCCGGAATATGGTACATACATATACCTAATACCACTAAGTCCAACAGTCGATGAGTTGTTCGGTCAACTGAGGCTTGGTTACGGCATGATATTAAAATCTGAAATTGCTGACATTGCTGTATATCATGACATAACACGTGCAAAATGCTTCGAAGGACTGTTTCTAAGACGCGAAACGAAGCGCTAAATATAAGCTGTATAGGGGGGGGGGGGGGTGTGTCAGGTCCCGTGAGTGGTCTGAAACCGAGGTAACGCGAGTCGTGGCCGCTGTTGGCGGAAGCCGACCTCAGCGGGCCGTAACCGGGCGGCAGTCCGGCACCCACTGACCCCGGTCCGTCCGAGTAACACCGCCCAGACACGCCACTTCAGGACAAACCCATGCAAAATGACCTTTCCCTGAGCCTGCTATGACGCGCACACGCCGCGGTTAATTCTGAGGAACCGGAAACGAGCGTCCTGCAAGCGGCGGCATAAATAAGAGGTTAGGGGCCAGTGTTCTGAAATTACTTTTTTAATACATGCAGAAAGGTAACAAAACTGCCAACAACAAAAAAACACGTGAAGAGGTAAAAAAATAAGAAAACCAAAATATATCTGAATTTTACTCACGTACCAGTAGCTACATAAATAAGTGATCATCTGGAGGTGAAACTCCTTATGAAAATTGTAAGGAATATGACATAAGTTGATATAATTCAATATTTGTCAATGTTAGCATAATCACATACAAACTAATTTCCTATTGACATTTTTCATTTTGAAATATACATTTCATAATATAACCAAGATATACACAATTCAGGAAGCATAGTAATCCAGTTCACAGCTCAACTTAAGATTGTAAGGAATATGACAAAGTTGATTTAATTAAAATAGTTTGCTCACAGTTGTAAACACATTTCAGGCAGCATTGCATTAAAAAAGTAGGATGCAGAAGCATACCCATATTTATACATAGCAACCGCATAAAGTTCAGAAATGTGTTATGAGGTGATCTGAGAAAGACTAGTGAATTCAAAATATCCATCAAAAATAAAATTCAAACTATTATGTGAAAAAACAGAAATTTAAAACGATTATTTCACTGAATTAATATAATTCGAACTCATTATTGGTTAAGCGACAGGTTGTGCCTCTAGCATAACCAATCAAGTAAATAATTAGGGCAAAACAAAAACATAATTGAGACAATACCGTCAACTGATGTAACCCTGGACATATCCTAACCTCAGATTTTTCATGCTATCAGAATGTAAGCAATACAGACTCACTAAAACACTGTGCATCTGTATTGTCTGCACTCTAGTCTGATAGCATGAAAAGTCTGAGGTTAGGATGTGTCCGAAGATTAGGTGTTTACCCTATAAGCATGATTGACAAATGCCCCTATTTACCCATACATATTAACATGTGGAATTTCATTAATTGGTAGATTTGACAATATAAGTTCCTAGCAATCACTTTGGAGGCATTCCAAACATTCTTACTCCATGCATTGCAATGTTTGGTCTGGTATGCCAAAGCTGAGTGGTACCCCACTTCTCTCAACTTATTGAATTATGGGAAGAAAAATAAGATAAGGGACAGCATATAAATACAACGAGGGTATTTACCTGCCGCCACTCCTACATCAGCATGCCCACACCAAACAACTTGCTGCATTACCTAAAGGCGGCCGCACACTAGGCCATTCGGCGCGCGGAGGTCGCGATATCTCTACGACTTTCCGCGCATCTTTAGCGACTTTCCGCCTTCGCGTCAGCCGAAACGTCAAAAATCGCGGACGAATGTCGTCGGCCGGCCATCTGCGGACCGGCGGAAAAAAGCTGATTCGAACGAGCTTTTTTCCGCGACTGAACGCCGCGGAGCCGCGGACAACAAAATTGATCAGGCTAACAGTGGCGAATATATGCAAGGCAGAGGTACACATTTTGCACAGCATGCTCTTGCCGCTGTGAAATTTGTTATCTAAAAGTTTCGTGGTTCTAAACTTACATCTTCGTCGAAAAATGGCCATCATTAATTTACCTTGGGACAGGCTGTAGGCACAGGTTGCGACATGCTGTAGGTCGGCGGGGCGGAATCTCGCGAGCAGACAGCGCCGAATCCGCCGGAACAAGGACGATATTCAGCGGTATCGCCGCGATTTTCCGAGGTGGAATTTCGCAGTGATATCGGGCGCCGAATGCGTAGTGTGCGGCCGCCTTTAAGCAACCTTTGTATGTAAGCTGCCTCAAAGGCCGGAGCTTATTTTGTATCAACAGCGCCAGGTTAGCTGCATCCTTGTGGCAGCTAAATTATTCGCGCTGAATAATTCCCGCAAAAATTGTTACCTCCTCAGAAAACATCTCAACCTAAATCATTTTTCAAGACTATTCACTAGACATTTCCGAGGTTAAAGTGGTTTCGGCTGGTGAAAAAAAAACATTGAAGTTTTTGGTAATGACCTGTTTTTGTGTGTGATAAATAAGCAGATTGTCTTATAATAAAAACATGCCGGTATAATTTTTGCTACCTCCTCAGAATAACGATAGCTTACAGAACAAATCTTCCAAAATTGTAAAACTAAAATAAGCCACGTAAATGATATTATTACTTGTAAATAATGCAAGTCGTTTGCAAAATAGTTTTTGCAAGCCATTACAGTCTTCAAAAATATTATTTAATATCTGCAATATGTATAACAGCATGATAAGTATCACGGTGCACGGAGCAGGTCAAAATGGACCTATTGACATGATGCAAGGAAAAAAATCACCTAAAATACAGAAATGTATATTTTTCATCAAAAAGGATACCAAAGCTTCTCAACAGACTATACAAGACTATGCCATGTTTTTGTGCAAATCTGACCGCTATTGAATGAGTATATAAAACATGCGAGAAACATGCCGATAGTTACCTCTTTCTTATCTCCTCTCCTCACCAGTGCAGTGGCTCAGAAGGGGCCCCAGCAGCCAGCAGGTGAAGAAAGCTATTAATTGATAAACTATGTTTCGACGTGAAATGTAGGTAGGTAATAGGTATGGAGGTATCTGAACAAACGTAAGGTAAACAATGTCATAAAATCAACTAAAGGTGACGCAGATAATGAAACCCAAATACTGCACAACGCTCAATCGAATGGCAAAAAGGGAGGCGAATGGGAGGTAACTATTTAAAATTAGGAAGTATTTTGGGAGGTAACTATTTTGGTAAATGCATGCCCATCTGCATATAATTTTACCAATTTCAGAACACGGTTAGGGGCGCCCGCCGCCGACCGACGCCACCCACCTGGCTACCGGGGACACGGTTAGGGGCGCCCGCCGCCGACCGACGCCACCCACATGGCTACCGGGGACACGGTTAGGGGCGCCCGCCGCCGGCCGACGCCACCCACCTGGCTACCGGGGACACGGTTAGGGGAGCCCGCCGCCGGCCGACGCCACCCACCTGGCTACACTTGGGGACACTTGGCTGAGGCGGGGCTCGAGCAGGCGAGTGTAAACCGCAGCTCCGGGGCGGGCCACCTGACGCCGGCCGCCGGGGCTGAGGCTGGCCCGAGCGCCGGGGCTGAGGCTGGCCCGGGAGGCTGGCCCGGGCGGGCCGAGCCGGGGCTGAGGCTGACGCCGGCCGCCGGGGCTGAGGCTGGCCCGAGAGGCTGGCCCGGGCGGGCCGAGCCGGGGCTGAGGCTGACGCCGGCCGCCGGGGCTGAGGCTGGCCCGAGAGGCTGGCCGCCGGGCGGGCCGAGCGACGTGATGAAGTATCGGCTCTCATCGGGTGATGATCCCGGGCCTGATGGAGCGGCCGCGCCAGACGCTCGTCATGACGCGACGGATAACAGACATCGTTAAAAACGGGCTGGACGGAGGACAGCGGCTGGATGGAGGGCGGCTGGAATTAAAAACGGGCTGGATGGAGGGCGGCTGGAATTAAAAGCGGGCTCGATGGAGGGCAGCGGCTGATGGAGGACAGCGGCTGGATGGAGGGCGGCTGGAATTAAAAGCGGGCTGGATGGAGGGCAGCGGCTGGATGGAGGGCGGCTGAATTAAAAAGCGGGCTGGATGGAGGGCGGCTGGAATTAAAAGCGGACTAGATGGAGGGCGGCTGGAATTAAAAGCGGGCTGGATGGAGGTCAGCGGCTGGATGGAGGGCAGCGGCTGGATGGAAGGCGGCTGGAATTAAAAGCGGGCTGGATGGAGGGCGGCTGGAATTAAAAACGGGCTGGATGGAGGGCGGCTGGAATTAAAAGCGGGCTGGATGGAGGGCGGCTGAATTAAAAGGCGGGCTGGATGGAGGGCGGCTGGAATAAAAGCGGGCTGGATGGAGGGCAGCGGCTGTTACAGTACCGATACTGCCAGTGCCGAACGCTGACACCGACGGCCGTTCTCGGGAAATCACCTTTGCTGCCTCCGCTGTTTGAAGTTGAATCCAGATTCGCTTACCATAGCACTTTGTCTGTTGCCGTAAGGACCTAGCTGGTATTCTAGGAGCGGCGTTCGTGTGTGATTGTGAGTTTGCCAGCTCTGTGCAAGTGATCTCACAGATCTGAACTGAGCTGTGTCTGTCAGTGGCACATGTTTCATTTTGCAGTCAGCGCTTGCCTCACGGGCGTTATTTTGGGCTGTTGGCCGAACTGGGGGGGGGGGGGGGTGATCGCTTACTGACCCGGTCCCGACACGCGACCTGACCCGGTCCCGACACGCGACCTGACCCGGTCCCGACACGCGACCTGACCCGGTCCCGACACGCGACCTGACCCGGTCCCGACACGCGACCTGACCCGGTCCCGACACGCGACCTGACCCGGTCCCGACACGCGACCTGACCCGGTCCCGACACGCGACCTGACCCGGTCCCGACACGCGACCTGACCCCGGTCCCGACACGCGACCTGACCCGTCCCGACACGCGACCTGACCCGGTCCCGACACGCGACCTGACCCGGTCCCGACACGCGACCTGACCGGTCCCGACACGCGACCTGACCCGGTCCCGACACGCGACCTGACCCGGTCCCGACACGCGACCTGACCCGGTCCCGACACGCGACCTGACCCGGTCCCGACACGCGACCTGACCCGGTCCCGACACGCGACCTGACCCGGTCCCGACACGCGACCTGACCCGGTCCCGACACGCGACCTGACCCGGTCCGACACGCGACTGACCCGGTCCCGACACGCGACCTGACCCGGTCCCGACACGGCGACCTGACCGGTCCGACACGCGACCTGACCCGGTCCCGACACGCGACCTGGCCCGGTCCCGACACGCGACCTGGCCCGGTCCCGACACGCGACCTGACCCGGTCCCGACACGCGACCTGACCCGGTCCCGACACGCGACCTGACCCGGTCCCGACACGCGACCTGACCCGGTCCCGACACGCGACCTGACCCGGTCCCGACACGCGACCTGACCCGGTCCCGACACG
Organism: Chirona hameri; assembly: GCA_036785665.1. Taxonomy (NCBI): domain Eukaryota; kingdom Metazoa; phylum Arthropoda; class Thecostraca; order Balanomorpha; family Balanidae; genus Chirona; species Chirona hameri. The sequence goes on along the minus strand of JAXIVJ010019925.1, from coordinate 4,857 downwards.
CGACCTGACCCGGTCCCGACACGCGACCTGACCCGGTCCCGACACGCGACCTGACCCGGTCCCGACACGCGACCTGACCCGGTCCCGACACGCGGCCTGACCCGGTCCCGACACGCGACACGCACTGACAAATGCTCACTCCAAACTGACAGTCTTGGCCTGTAATGACCTTCGGACAAATGGTATATTGAAATAATGTTGCTTAGGACATGTCTAACAACAACAAAAAAAACATTACATTGATATACCTAACTGCAGCATGGTGCAAGCAGTGTTGAGGAATGAATAATGCATAAGATAAATTTGTGAATATAGTGTTAACTGCAGTAACTTCGGACATGTCAAAACATCACCCTTCATGCTGCTGTTGGTGTAGGTAGTCAACTGACGCAACCCCGGACATGTCCTAACCTCAGACTTTTCATGCTATCAGAATGTTAACAAATGCACTGAAGCACTATGTTTTAGTATTGTCTTAGACTCTGAAAGCATGAAATGTCAGAGGTTAGGATGTGTCCGGAGATTGGCCTTTTACCCTACACTAAAGCAAGCAAGCACCGCCAACAGCCTGCAAAGTTTGATGTCTTGACATGTCCGAAATTATGGTTATTTACCCTAAAAAGGGCGGCATGCAGACACTCTTTACCTAAGATCACTCCCAGCTGCAATGGCAGCCCAGGAAAAATGATATGATAGTAATTAAAAGCACACACATTGTACACTTTCACACAATCTAGTGATAGAGTAAAATACCATAACTTTGGACATATCAGAACATCAAAATTTGCAAGCTATTGGTGGTGTAAGCTCACTTAGGCACTACAACACTGTCAGTAGCATGACAAGTCTGATGTGTTGACATGTTAAGTTATATAGCATGATATACCCATAGCATGATATACCCTAGCATGATAGGGTATATCATGCTATGCGATTTATTTTATCGACTTTTTGAGTATTTTAACTTACCTTACTCAGGGGCCCGGGAACAGGGGGCAGCGGGGGCGCTTGCCCCCCCCCCCCCCCCCCCACTTTGGCGAGCAGAATTTTCCCTAAAAATGAGCTCTTTCAATTTTCTTCACAAAAAGTTATATACAATTTGAATGCCTCCTTATGTCACTTTCATGTTTTTTTTTTATTTTATAGCATGTCATAAGTATTATTATTATATGGCTTTGCCTTTATAGCAGCATCGTACACCTTTCTTTTCCTTCCTTTTCCTTTTGCCATTAAATGTTCTATGAGATATAATGGAAAACTTTGGTATCAGTACATTCGGGGGCAGTTGTCTGCTTGGCGCGTCGTCGTTAAAATGACGCACTGATGCAGTGGCGGATCTACGGCTGGGCAAAATGGGCAATTGTCCCCCCCCCCCCCACCGCCTGAAATCGACGCAAAATTGACACATTTCCTGATAGAGAAGAAAATCTAAGTAACTTTTACCAAAGAAGGTTTGCTTTAACCCCTCGCCCTATGGGGTCCTAAAACGACCCCCCTTGAGGTTTTTCTTGTATAACTTTTAAACATAGGGCGCATCTTACTGCAATTTTCAGTAGCTAAGTATACAACAATTATACGCATGCTATAAATTTTAAATGTAATTTGTAATTTTCAATAAAATGTAATTTTCTTTAAAATGGCAGTCTTCTATTTTTGACGTTTTTGGGTTTTTGACCCCAAAATGAACAAAAACTTCTTCTTTTTTTAAATCACCACAAAATCAAAATTTGCAAAGTTGTTAAAAAAAAACGGGGGTATATGTGAGAGAACTGAGTATGGAAAATACTAAAACCAAATTTCAAAGAAACATTTTTATTTTTGACTGAGTGATGGCTCCCCTAAGTGTAAGAAAGTCATGACTCATTTTTTTATAACTTTTTTGAACTTTTTTTTTTACCAGAAACGAATACATAATTACCTTTCCTGTATTTCTGAGACAAAACTGGTCTAGGAACATGCCTTTTCTATTTACATTTATCAATTTCTCATTTTGAAGTTTTCTGACAGACAAAATCGCTGTTCTGGACGTGGTCGATCGAGGTCATTCACTTGACCTGGAAGGTCACTTGTTGACCCGAAACCTAATAATTGCATACCGTTAGATTCCAAACATGACAGGCAATATGTTGGTTCTTACCGCGTTGCTCTATCTTGCTTGGTTTGGAAGTTAACAGGGGGTATTTTTAGGACCCCCCCTCCGTAGGTCGAAGGTGAAAACAAAACTCCCGTAGGGCGAGAGTTAAATCAGCTATCAATGCATAAGCAAGCGAAATCCGATGAGTTTTCAGAATTATGTGAGACTTTTTGCAATTTTTCCCCCGCCCCACAAACTCCCGTTCTGGAAACGCTGCTGCACTGACGGCGATAAGCATCTGCTGCATTTTGTTTATAAGTTTATCCCACGTCAACGTTACGGATGTGGTCAAACTGGCGAGCGGCCCTCTTAGCTGCCCTCGCTGTCTCTGCCTACGGGGCGGCAATTGCAAGCAACAGTTACGCATATATCGTAGGTTACCGTGATACGGTGATGAAGCGGTCAATGCAGCCCACACTGGTGGGCTTCTTCAAGAAGAAAAAAAACGTCAGGCGTCAGGTACGAGTATTTTATCAGACGACAGGCGGGTTTACAAAGGAAACGGGGGTGGCATGACCACCACTTTTTCATTTATTTATTTTTGTAACCCACGTCGTGCCGGGGACGGGGCATTTAGACGCCCCCCCCCCCCCCCTAAGGGCGTCAACCCCCCTAAGGTTTTTCGAGGATAGCGAAAAAACGGCGGCGCGCCGTTTTTGCTGTTTCAGAAACGGCGTACGGCGCACAGCGCCGCCGTTTAAAAAAACGGCGCACGACGCACAGCGCCGCCGTTTCAGCCGCTCTTTTTGGCACACCTGTTTGGGCATCAATTATCCACATTGTGTGCAATTCTTGACCACGGGTCATCTCAGGTCAGGTCACGTGACCACACCTCCAAATAAGTTTGCGGTCGTACCACAGGCACAGTTTTTGGCCGATCGGTTTCAAACTTACAGGATTTCATAAGGTCATAGGTACATACAATTCGAATATCTAAGATTTTGAATATCGGTGACCTAAGGTCGCCGGTCGGGTCAATTCGTGACCTCCCATTATAAGTCAATGGGGAAATATTAAAATGTTTCCTATTCCGAGGATACGCATATCAGTCCAATTCCTTCTGGATCATGTTATCATATGCTATTATGGATGATCCAGGTTCAATTTTTGTTCAGTGACCCCTACAGGGTCAGCCGAGGTCAGCTGAGGTCACCAACACTTTTTGTGTCAATAACTCTCGATAGAATGAATATAATGAAGTGAAATTGGCATAAATGTGTTTGTCTCGTCGAGACACGTCTCCCAATATGCAACATGACCTATTTGAGTTGCCACTTGACCTTAACCTGAGGTCAAAGTTCTAAGTTGATCTAAACTGGCCCAAATGAATGTGATTCGAAGCGCTTTGACGAAACGAACATGATGTCATCAAAATAATTGCCGTATCTGTATTAGGTAAACAGTTATTTGAGAACGTTTTGCCAAAAAATAGCCCTTTTGACATTTGATGACCTCTGGAGCTCAAACTATTAACCTGAGATAAAATTTGATGACATGTTATGATTGAATATTTTAAGAGCTTACGATTGTTTATTTTCGTTTGTTCCTACCTATCATAATTCCCGATATATTTGGGAGTTCCTGGAGCGATGTCCTAAAACTGGAAAATCTGACCTTCGATGACCTCTGGTGACCTCAATATTGACCTGAACCAAAAAATGTAGAAATAGTTTCAAAGTTATTTTTGATGAGCTTTCGAATCGTGTTTTCGGTTTTCCAATGAGGAAAATTTGACAACGAAAAGGTGCACAAAGATTAGAAGTGAGATGCCAAAACAAAATATTTGGTTTCGCCCCCCCCCCCCCCCAACTTTAAAATCGTTCCCGGGCCCCTGACCTTACCTCACCTAACACCTTAAGTAACACCTTAAGAAGCAGGACACCCTTGCCACCCCATTTTGTTAATAAACATGCGCCACTTTCGTTCCAAACCGATGTTTTAAGATGCTGTCATGGTCATCAATCTAAAATATACTCTGGGTTTCTAAATGTGTTCCAAAATGTGTTCCAGTTTCTAGTATGCAGCGAAAGCAGGCTGGTAAAATCGGCCGGTCCGCCAACCGGATGACGGAGTGTTAAGTCAATGAGTGGTTCTCCAGATGGATCTCTCAATCCGCTGACGCCTGACTTCTAGAAATAGTAGTGTGTATGGTATTAAAAAAAAAAAATTGGTCGAATGGGCTGGCAGTGGGCAAGGCCAGTCAGGTGGTGCCAGATTTATATGAATAGTACTATGTGGGAAAACGTGCGTGCGACCCATAAATAGACCTGAAAATTCAGAAGATATTTGTTTTATATTTATTTTATTGTACAATGAATATCGCTCTATTCAATGTAACAAGAACACACATGCAAATTAAACAGCGTGAGGCTCTTCTGGGGATCATTTGGGATGAAACATTAGCCAACCTGGCAAGACAAAAAAAATATGTTCTCCTATCTCGTCCAGCAGGTCAGAACATTTTACCACCCCTGCGACGCACGCACGCACGCACGCACGCACACGCGCACAAACGCACACACGCACAAACGCACACACGCACACACCACCACCACGGATCCCAGGCTAGCGTGTGCTCCTCTGTGTATTTTGGTATGGTTTTATGACGTGTTTAAAATAGCGTGCCGGGTCCGTTCTCGGACAGAAGCCGGGCACGGACTCCGGGGAGTGATCACTCAGGCGTCCAACGGCAATCAGCTATTAATATAACTGGTACATAACTG
>JAXIVJ010019924.1:0-16578 GCA_036785665.1 Chirona hameri | reverse complement strand
GATCGCCAAACGCATCGACCCTGCCACCTCTCAGGGCTCACCGGTACGTCTAACAGTAGACTTGACCCGCCTGAAGAAATACGTTCGGCGTGGCGCACACCCGGTGTGCGCTCCACAGGATGCGGTATCTAGTATCGGCATCGGGGCGCGGTATTTCACCAAGCTCGACGCCCGGTCAGGCTACTTTCAGGCCCCGCTTGACCGTCGTGTCCAGGATTTCACCTGCTTCATCACCTCCTGGGGCAGGTTCAAGATGCTTCGACTACCACAAGGTCTCTCTGTCAGCGGTGACGAGTACAACCGCCGCGGGGACCAAGCTCTCTCCGGCATACCGAGTACCTGCAAAATCGTCGACGACGTACTGGCGTACGACAGCGAGTACGCCGCGCACCTCCAGCACGTCATCCGCATATTGGAGCGGCGCGACACCGCCGGCATCATGCTGCACCCAGGCAAACTAGCCTTCGCCGAGCTATCAGTGAGCTACTGCGGCTACGATGTGACCGCCACCGGCTACACAGTAGATCAGCGTAAGGTCAAGGCCATCGCCGAGTTCCCCACCCAGCCAACCTCACGGATCTGCGCAGTTTTATGAGGCTGGTGAATCAACTGGGTGCTTTCTAGTCCGAAACGGTAACAGCTGCTGCGCCTCTACGAGACCTGCTGCGGCCCCAGCACACGTGGGCGTGGACCGAGACCCATACTCTGGCCTTCGACGCTGTGAAGAAGGCGCTGGTCTCACCTCCGGTGCTTGCCTTCTTCAATCCAAGCCTGCCCACCGATCTGCAAACTGACGCCTCCCGGCTACACGGTCTGGGGTACGCTCTCCTCCAGCGGCATCAGGAACAATGGCGACTAGTGCAGTGTGGCTCCAGATTCCTGTCGGCCACTGAGTCCTGCTACGCCGCCATAGAGCTGGAGCTCCTCGCCATCGCCTGGGGGTCCGCAAATGCCACCTATTCCTCGCTGGTTTTCCGTCATTCGACATCCTTACCGACCACCGCCCGCTGGTTCCCCTCCTCAACCAAAAATCCCTGTCAGAAATAAACAACCCGCGGTTGCGGCGCCTCCGCATGAAGCTCCTGGCTTACAGCTTCATCGCCAGCTGGCAGTCGGGCAAGAAGCACTGCATCCCAGACGCTCTCTACAGAGCCCCAGTGGACCATCCAACTCTGGACGACGAGGAAGCCGAATACGACGTCACTCACCAGCTGCACAGCTTTATCGTACGTTATGTGACCCAGCTCGACCCTGACAGAATCCGGGTGGCTCCCATCGAGGACGCCATGCTGACTCGCGTCCGCGACGCCACCAGTGCCGACACCGAGTACACGGCCCTGTGCGAGACCGTGCTCCATGGGTTCCTCCATCAGCGGTCGGACCTGCCAGTTGCCCAGCGCCCATACTGGGGCGTGCGCGACCGGCTCGCCGTAGACGACAGCGTTCTGGTCTGCGGCTCCCGTCTCGTCGTCCCCTGCAGTCTCCGGCGAGAGACGCTGCGGCGCTTAAACGACTCCCACCAGGGCATCGAGCGGACGCTGCGCCGTGCCCGTCAGTCCGTGTACTGGGCCGGCATCGACCCGCGACATCACAGCCACCCGTACAGTCGTGCCTGGCATGCCATGAGCGGCTGCCCAGTCAGCAGCGGGAGCCCATGATGTCAGACCCACCACCAAGCCGCGTCTTCGAGTCCGTCTCGACCGACTTCTTTCAACACGCAGGTCGAACCTACCTGGTGTACGTCGACCGGCTGTCCTGCTGGCCCACGGTCTTTCACTGCGACGGCGACGCCACGGCCCGGAGTCTGGTCAGGAACCTGCGATAAATATTCGCGACCACTGGAGTGCCCTGGCTCCTCCGCAGCGATGGCGGCCCGCAGTACACCGTCCGCCTCACCAGGGACTTCCTGCAGCGCTGGGGCGTGACGCACCGTACGTCCACCCCGCACTACCCACAGTCTAACGGCCACGCTGAGACGGCCGTCAAGCTGGTCAAACGTCTAATTAAAAAAGTGACCACTTCGGGTGACCTAGACTGTGACGCATTCGCTAATGACCTACTGGAAATCCGCAACACGCCGCGGGCGGACCACCGGTCACCGGCCGAGATCTTATATGGCCACCCTCTACGATCAGCTGTCCCTATTCACCACCGCGCCTTCGCCCCTGAGTGGCAGCGGGCGGCGGACGAATGTGACCTGCTCGCTAACTCGCTCTGGGACGCAGCACGAGACCGGTAAAACCAGTCAGCCAAGCCGCTCTCCAGCCTACGCGTCGGCTCCCATGTGTCCATCCAGGACCGGACCACCGGGCTGTGGGACAGGCGAGGCACCATCATCGGTGCCGGTCGCTCACGGGACTTCCTCGTCAAGGCCCCCAGCGGCCGCACCCTCTGGCGCAACCGCCGCTTTCTGCGTCCGTTCTGCCCTCTCGTGCCGGTCGGCGCCCCATCGGCCGGGCAGCCGCCGCCCCCACCGGCACCGCCGACCCCGCCCTCGCCGGCGCCGCCACCCCCGCCCCCTTCCGTGGCGCCGCGTCACGTGCCGCGGCGGAGTGTCGTGACCTTCGCAGACCCACCGACCAGCAGTCGTCCCCTCGTCCCCTCTCCCCCACAGCGGCCAGCTCTACGCCGTAGCAGCCGCCATGTGTTCCGTCCGGCCCGTCTCCAAGTCGACCCTCATTTACCGTTTTATGGCTCACACCCCTGACTCGCCAACTGTGCCTCATACTCACGTGTCTCCAATGTTATGTGCCTGTGAATCGCCGCCCGCGACCGCGCGCGTTTCGACTCGGGAGGGGTGGAGCATGTACAGTGTACAGTGTATAATTTGATGCAAAGATAAGCTCACCTGTCGCCATGAGCTTGAAGGGGGAGATGTTGTGTCCTCATGTCCGGTGGCGGGAAACTGTCATCCGACACCGCCCCCAGATGGCCGGCCGGCCAGACCCGGCCGGCGGCAGTCGCGTCTGAGTGGTCCGCGCGAGAACGTGTGCCTGAGTCGCCCACGTGTCGAATATAGAGTCTCCGTTTCGTGGCGTGTTTGTCCCAGGGACTACGCAACACAACAGACTCAGGACTGGAAATTTGTTATGTTTGGGCAGTGTGTAAAATACCTGCATATTATTTGACTTTGTTGCTGCATTTCCGAGGCGCTGTTTCGAAGCTAAACCAATGGCGGCGCCACCATAGGGGCAGGGGTAGCAGACTGCCACCCCTGTCGTGACACTGGGGTGGCATAGCCCCCCTAAAATATTGACATCCACTCATCAGTCACAGAATCAGACAAACACTCACACCATTCAACATTTCACACATCAACACAATGTCAACGCCACCAATGACACCTCACTGGCTCGACACAACACCAGAGACATACCGCCTCTTCACACACAACAAAAACACAGTCACGGCGGCAGAGACACACACACTCTTCCACGAACACAAAGCACAACACAACACATACACATACATATACACATACATATACACAGACGGCTCACGGCGCGACGGCCGAACCGGTGGCGCATATTATACAAACACAGCAAACAATAACTTCCGACTACCAGACACAAATAGCATACATACAGCGGAATTATCATCGATTTTGTTAGCATTAATATATATTAAAAAAGAAAAACTGAAAGAAGTAATCATTTGTACACTCATCCGCCTCGCTATCAGCCATTTCATCAATTAGGGATTGTAGAAATCCGATAGTATTCAAAATTAGACGGCTAATAAAGTATTTGAAAAACAAAAACAGCAACATCAAATTCCTCTGGATCCCGGGACACGCCGGTATCCCGGGAAACGAGGAAGCCGACAGACTGGGGAAATTGAGTCTGGAGTTACCAACAGAAAAGCCTTTACCAAGCCCAGTATCAGATGTTATAAATTATATAAATTCACAACTTAGCATATTGCGCCAGCGTGAGTGGGACGCTGCTCCGCATTTCCACCTACATCCAATAAAACCAAAAATCCAACATTGTATATCCAGTCATCAGAATTGTCGAGAAAAAGAAATAGTACTAGCACGCCTCCGCCTCGGTCATACAAAAATTACTCATTATTATATTATGGAAAACCTTCCGCCGCCAAATTGCCAACACTGCCCAGGTTATCCACGCTACACTATTGAACATTTACTAATTACTTGCCCAGTGCACAACGCCAAGCGTCGGGAAATAATTGAATACACGCAACGGAATCGCATCACATTGAATTTACAAGAGCTGTTGTGCGATAGTTATCCAGAATTGATTGGCCTCCTCTTTGATTTTCTTTACCAAACACGATTATTTAATGAAATATAACAGTTTTGTTTTGCCTAGCGCAATTTTGGCTTTCTCCGCAGTTTTTTCCCCTTTGCGATAGACGCTGTTTAAAACAAAAAATTAGGAGTTTTCTCCCAGCAAAATACAACCCACAACCAGGTCTCGCCAGGGCGCCGGAGCCAGGGGACTGGCAACAGCCTCCCGTTGCTGCAATGATGGCGCCTCGGCTCCATCAACACTGACACCGTTTCGCAAGTGTATGTTCAAATGTGTGTGTGTGTGTGTGTCTGTGTGTGTATGGAATAAAAAGTGTATGTATGTGTGTCTCCTGTTTTATTTAATTTTGACCTGGAACGAAATACTTAATGTAAGATAGATATTATATTTTCTTTGAACAATTCACTAACGTAAAATAGACACCCTACTCCCTAGCTTGCTCCGGGTTCACATACACCGGTTAACGTAATTCTTTTCCAGGCAAATTGCCAGATGTAATTCCCCCCCCCCCCCCCGGAAAATGGCTATAGGCCAGTCCGGGGAAAAAAGTGTCGAATATGGAGTCTCCGTTTCGTGGTGTGTTTGTCCCAGGTAATATAGAGAGTCCGTTTCGTGGCGTGTTTGTCCCAGGGAATATAGAGAGTCCGTTTCGTGGCGTGTTTGTCCCAGGGAATATAGAGAGTCCGTTTCGTGGCGTGTTTGTCCCAGGGAATATAGAGTCTCCGTTTCGTGGCGTGTTTGTCCCAGGGAATATAAAGTGTCCGTTTCGTGGCGTGTTTGTCCCAGGGAATATAGAGTCTCCGTTTCGTGGCGTGTTTGTCCCAGGGAATATAAGGTGTCCGTTTCGTGGCGTGTTTGTCCCAGGGAATATAGAGTCTCCGTTTCGTGGCGTGTTTGTCCCAGGGAATATAGAGTCTCCGTTTCGTGGCGTGTTTGTCCCAGGGAATATAAGGTGTCCGTTTCGTGGCGTGTTTGTCCCAGGGAATATAGAGTCTCCGTTTCGTGGCGTGTTTGTCCCAGGGAATATAGAGTCTCCGTTTCGTGGCGTGTTTGTCCCAGGGAATATAGAGTCTCCGTTTCGTGGCGTGTTTGTCCCAGGGAATATAGAGTCTCCGTTTCGTGGCGTGTTTGTTCCAGGGAATATAGAGTCTCCGTTTCGTGGCGTGTTTGTCCCAGGGAATATAGTCTCCGTTTCGTGGCGTGTTTGTCCCAGGGACTACGCAACACAACACCCCCAGTCAATAGCGGGTTAACTAAAGGATGCATCGCAAAAACACTCTGGGGCATGTCTTGGTATGTCATTTGTTACCCGTGTACTCAATTTAAGCAAAATCGAATGGGTCGTAGATTTCGACGATGACCTCTATTTGACCTCTACAAGTTTAACTATGGGATGCATTGCAAAATCCCTGTAGGGGAAGGGGAATATTTAGGAGGTCATTGGCTGTCTGTGTGCAAAATTTAAGCGAAATCGAATGCGTCGTCGATTTTCCGAATATCTGCTGAATATCGAACTGCTGCTAACTGCAGACACGTGATTTGAACGAATTCTAACATCAATCAGCTGAATCATTTTCACATGTCAACACACCAATGTGACATTTTTTCCCCCGCCAACAAAAGCTCCGCCTCTTGTTTGACGGCGTTTGAGTGGGTTTCCCTCAGGTCTCCCGTCTCCCTGCGGACCTCCGTCTCCCGGGACATACAACCGACAGTTACATGGAAAATTTATTGAACCCATAATTGTCTGGTAGGTAATCGACTCACACAGATGTCACACGCGGCAAGTTAGGACTAGATGCTGAGATTATTGAGCACAAACCAAACAATAGAAAAGGTGTCATCCTGAGATGCGGTGAAGTGCTTAAGGAACCAACTGGGAACGCAACGCCGCCATGATTCTCACGATGATTGCCGACGGTGCCGCCGCCGCCGCCGCCTGGTGGTGAGACCGCGAAGCACGCGGCCGGGGCGACTGGAGTGAATTTGACGACACGGTGCGACAGTGGTTCGGTCGGGTATGCTAACAGGTACGCTACTCGTCTATGTCATGCCTGACTTGTCCCCATTCTCTCGCGGAAAACGGTGCCAACAGCACAGGGCGTCAAACCAACACAGGTTACCTTACCTTCTAACCGTAATCCGCAATGAACAACAGCAACAGATATAAAACCGGCTACATATGTCTACTCTGGAAGAAGATAATACACCGATGGAATGCTGCGAGCACGCGGTCCCGGTGCGCGTGCGTCGCCGGCCGGTCCGGCCAGCGGGGACGCGCTCCGTTTGGCACAAACTCAGGACCTTAAAGCTTAATCAAGTCGTATATGTATATCCGAAGTGCCGCCACGGCCTAAGCCTGCAAGTGCCCCGTCACGACGCACCGTGTTGCGCGGCGCAGTTGTCACAAAACTCGGGAATATCACATAGATAAATATATGCGGGTGCGCGCGCGCGCACGTCCGATGGCGCCAGAGACCGGAGTCCAGCTTGGCGGCCGGCGCCGGCGGCAGACGAGCAGCCGACACGGGCCGGCCAGGCCTGCGCCTGCGCGCCGACATTGCACTGATTGGAGCAGCACGAGCAACTGACTAGGTAAACGAGCTCAGCTCCTCGAGCAAAACATCAATGCGGGATCCTGAAAAAGAAGGCACAACTAAATAACCAAAAATAAAAATGGTATGGAATACGGGATAATATTTAACAAAAACTGAAGTAAATCATCAAAAATGCATGACAAAAGTAAGACAAATGAAACAAAAGACAAAATGTGAAGTAGGAACAGAAATGCACGTGCAGGTGAGGTAGATAGGGGAGCTATGAAGCGAAAGAGACTGCGGGTAGGATACTGCTACGCCAACAAAGTCGATAGGAGACATCTCAACCTATGCTGCTCCCTTTAATGAACCGTTAACGCGCATCGGACTTAAAACGTATAGCAGCTTTGAGCACCACGTATTTACCCCACCCGCCCCTGTCCCAGTGGACCACACCCCTCACCCGATGCATACCAACCACGCATACGCACGCTCATACACGCAGTCGACTCCAAATGATCCGACACCCGCACGCAATCGTCCGCACGTTAACAACGCCAATGAGCAACTAAAAAAGCTACAAACAATTGTATGGGGCTGCCCAGCTGGGCGGCCCGTCGGTGGGCGATCCGACCATCTCATGCCTCACCAGCGCAGCCCGTCACTACCCTGCACTGCGGTAGAGGTGACACGTCAGACACCGCCCGGCTGGTAGAGGTGACACGTCAGACACCGCCCGGCTGTCCGCCACCGGAGACGCGTCGCAGTGGCGCCGTCACCGGCCATCGCCGTGGCCCCAGTTGAACAACGGGCCGGCAGCGGCGCTGCATCCAGGGCCCCAGGGCCGCCCTGGCCGGCGCAGCGGCCGTCTACCCGTGCGACGACCGTCCGGTGGCCGTCGTCGTCTGCTCGAGGCCACTCGCAGATGACGACCGCTCACAGGTCGCACGCACGAGGTGAGCACGCTCCTCCCCGGAGCGGGGTGTGCGGCTGCGCGGCGCGGTGCGCGGGTTAGAGGAGCTTATAAGTGGAATGGACCGTCTGCGGCGGCGGCAGCGGCTCTACTCGTGCTTACTGGCTAGACGGGCAGCGTCTGCCGGCCTGCTGCGCGCGCCGGCCGGCGCCGCATGCGAGTGTTGTGCGTAGCCTGGGTGGTCGTCGAAGATGACACGCTCGCCGGATCGCGGCGGCAGGGCGCGCGCGTCGTGCAGCAGCGGGCCGCGCGGCTTCCAGACGGGCGAGCCTGCGGATGGCGGCAGCGGGCGTCAGAGGGGCCGGGCACGCCGCAGCACGGGGCAGCTACAAACTACACTGATGGCGGAAAGGCAATCAACAAACTGAAACGTGATTTGTTGATCACTTCAGATCACTTCAGACACTTCACTACTTACCTTCATTGTCAGGCAATATCGCACCAATGTGTGTATGTTGGGCAGTGGCGGCGGAAAACGGGAGGGGGAAGCTCCCCCCTCATTTTTTTTTTGGGGGGGCATGATTTTTCCCTCATCAATTTGTAAGAGGGGCCCTCTAAAAAGTTGGACCGAGGGCTCCGAGGTGCCCCCAGCCAGCCTGAGGAACCCCTAAGGCCAACAGAAGGCCCTCAGTCGGCCTGAGTGGGTCCTCGGTAGGCCTGAGAGAGCCCTTGAAAGGCCTGAAACTTCAACATGGGCATGTGCAACGTTTTTCTGCGACCATTGGCCCTGCAAAATAAAGTGGCCTAAATCCACGCACGTATATTCGCATGCAGATCGATGATCGCATGCGGATCGATGATCGCATGCGGATCGATGATCCATCTGGTGTACATGGCATGAAGATACCGGACAATTGTGATTTCGTTCAAACTGTGCTATATAACCAAGTTACATACGCTGATCACGAATATGAAGTCTGTTCGGCGGCCCATATAAAGATTTTCCCGTTAACTGTTATAACGGATTCGCATGCAGATACCGGACAATTCAGATTTGTCTCAAACTGTGCTATATTACCGTGTTACATACGCTGATCACAAATATGAAGTCTGTTCGGCGGCACATATGAAACTTTTCCCGTTAACCGTTATAACGGATTCGCATGCAGATACCGGACAATGCGGATTTCGCCAAACTGTGCTCAAACAGAGGACCCCTCAGGTCGACAGAGGACCCCTCAGGGCGACAGAGGTCCCCTATGGCCAACAGAGGGCTCCTCAGGCCGACAGAGGGTCCTCAGGCCGCCAGAGGAGCCCCTCAAGCCAACAGAAGGCCCCTTAGGCGGACCGAAAGCCCCCTCAGGCCGACAGAAGGCCCCCTGAGGCCCTCCCCTGAGGCCCACGGAGGGCTTCTCATACTGACAGAGCGCTCTCAGACCGACAGAGGAACCCTTATGGCCAGCAGAGGGCTCCTCAGGCCGACAGAGGGTCTCTCAGGCCGACAGAGGACCCCTCAGGGTGACAGAGGAACCCCTATGGCCAACAGAGGGCTCCTCAGGCCGCCAGAGAGCCCTCAGGCCACCAGAGGGGCCCTTCAGGCCGACAGAGCGCCAACAGGCCGACAGAGGACCCTCAGGTCGACAGAAGGCCCTCAGGCCGACAGAAGACCCCTCAGGCCGACAGAGGGCCCCTCAGGGCGATATAGGATCCCTAAGGGAGACAGAGGGTCCCTCAGACAGTCAGCGGGCACCTCAGACAGTCAGAGAGCCCCTCAGGCCGACAGAATGCCTCTCAGGCCGACGGAGGGTCCCCTCGGGCCGAACAAGTGCCCCTCAAGCTGACAGAAGGCCCCTCAGGCAGTCAGAGGGTCCCCTCAGACCGAACAATTTCCCCCTCAGGCTGACAGAGGGCCCCTGAGTCAGGCTGACAGAGGCCCCTCAGGCAGTCAGAGGGTCCCTCAGGGCGACAGAGTGCCCTCGGGCCGACTGAGGACCCCTCAGGCCGACAGGAGGCCCCTCATGCCAACAGAAGGCCGCCTCAGGCCGACAGGGGCCCACTGTAGCCACCAGAGGGGCCCCTGTCCTCCATCCGTAAGGCCTACTCCGACCTCTATAGGGCCCACTACAGCCTCCAGGGGGCCCACTCTAGCCTCAAGAGGGCCCTCTCCGACCTTCAGAGGGCCCACTCTGGCCCCGAGAGGGCTGACTTTGTCCTCCGAATGGAATTATGGCTCCCAGTGGGCCTCCTCTGGATTCCAGAGGGCCCTCCCGACCTCCAGAGAGCCCATTCTGACATGAAACCCAGGCTGGCCTTTCGGGCCCATCTGGGTTCCAATTGACTTGGGGGCGGGGGCGGGGGGGGGGGGGGGAAATATATGGTGGCCCCCTTCATATACCTTTGGGGGCATTGCCCCCATTGCGACCGCCACTGTTCTCAGGGACCCTCTATCGGTCTCAGGGCTCACTATCCGTCTCAGGGATCCTCTGTCAACCTGAGAGGCTCTCTGTCGGCCTGAGGGGGCCTTCTGTTGGCCTGAGGGCGCTCTGCGACCTGAGTGTCCCCTCTGGCGGCCCGAGGGCCTTCTGTCGGCCTGAGGAGCCCTCTGTTGGCCATAGGGTTCCTCTGTCGGCCTGAGGGCGCTCTGTCGGCATGAGAGGGCCTCCGTGGGCCTGATAAGGCCTTCTGTCGGCCTGAGGGGGCCTTCTTTCCGCCTGAGGGGCCTCTGTCAGCCTGAGCGGTCCTCTATCGCCCTCAGGGGCCCTCTGTCGGCCTGAGGTGGCCTTCCGTCGGCCTGAGGCGGCCTTCTGTTGGCCTGAGAGGCCTTCTGTCGGCTTGAGGGGTCTTCTGTCGGCCTGATGGGCCTTCTGTCGGCCTGAAAGGCCCTCTGTCGGCCTGAGGAGCCCTCTGTTGGCGATAGGGTAGGGCTCTGTCGGCCTGCGGACGCTCAGTCGGCATGAGAGGCCCTCCGTGGGCCTGATGGGGCCTTCTGTCGGCCTGAGGGGGCCTTATATCCGCCTAAGGGGCCTCTGTCTGCTTGAGGGGCTCTCTGCCGGCCTGAGGAGCCTTCTGTTGGCCATAGGGGTTCCTCTGTCGCCCTGAGGGGTCTTCTATCGGCATGAGAGGCCCTCTGTTTGAGCACAATTTGAGCTAACTATGAATTGTCCGGTATCTGCATGCGAATCCGTTATAACAGTTAACGGAAAAAGTTTCATATGTGCTGCCGAACGGACTTCAGATTCGTGATCAGCGTATGAAACTCGGTCATATAGCACAGTTTAAGCCAAATCCGAATTGTCCGGTATCTGCATGCGAATCCGTTATAACGAGTTAACGGGAAAATCTTTATATGGGCCGCCGAACAGACTTCATATTCGTGATCAGCGTATGTAACTCGGTTTTATGGCACAATTTGAGCGAAATCTGAATTGTCCGGTATCCACATGCGAATTCGTTATAACGGGTTAACGGGACAAGTTGTATATGTACCGCCGAACGAACTTCAGATTCGTGATTAGCGTCTGGAACTTGGTCATATAGCACAGTGTGAGCGAAATCTGAATTGGCCGGTATCTGCATGCGAATCCGTTATTTTAACGGGTTAACGGGAAAAGTTGTAATGTGCCGCCGAACGGACTTCAAATTCGGCTATTTTTTGCCCCCCCCCCACCGTTATTTTGCAATAACTCCTAAACGAACACCGGTATCGCCACCAAACTTGCAGTACCTTCTCCCACATCAATTCTACACATTGTGGCCACAGGAAAAAGTCGAGGTGATGATAGGTCAACCAGAAATCACGTCAGAGTGACGTCATGTTCTTCGTTTTGTGTTGCAAAATAATGGTTTCCGGAAAACGCTGGCAAAGATGTAATGTTTGAGATAAATTCAATTGTCTTAAATCAAATTACTGCCAATAGACCGGTCCATCAAACTGCAATCTCGGATTTTTTAGGTGTTTTTAATTCAAAATCTTGAGAAATAAAATACATTTAATTTAATTTTTACAAAATTCTAAAAACAAATATCCAAAAACCGGATTATATGTTATTAAGACGTGTTCGGTGAATGTGTGTACCAAATTTGAAGTGGATATCTTCAAAAATGACGGACTTATGACCTTTAAATGACAAAAATCGACCACCATTCATAAAAATTACTATTCTATACTATTATTACTATTTATTATTACTATTATTATATACTATTATTGCATTACTATTCATAAAAAATGCATTTCCGTTTTTGCTTTTTACTTCTATTTATATGGAACAAACAATGTTCTAAGGTCATTTTTCGCGTTCTAGACGAAAAATAAACCCATACACATGTGTTACAACGCCTAATGACCGTCATCTGCAGTTTGACAGTGTGACCTGGGATGACCTTGACCTGACCCAAGGTCATAAATAGCTTAGAATGGTACTTAGAAGTGTCAGACACACGAATCATACCGATTTATCGACTGCTTATCGTTTAATATCGCAATTTTGGGCGACAATTCCATCCATCGAGACCTTTTGACACGGTCAAACATTTTGTACTTGAACTGACCTGTGTCGTCATCGGTGATCCCGAGGTCAACAATATTATGTTTTCCTCGATACATTTTCCAGGGCTATCCAATCCCGTTTGAATTTTTACAATCGGTCCAGTAGTTCCGGAGATCAGAGGGGGGGGGGGGGGAAATAGCCCCTCCTCCGCCCAGTAACTCGCGTTATGAAATATACCCCAGTAACTTGCGGGTTAACGGGACAAGTTTCATATGTGCCGCCAAACGGACTTCAGATTCGTCTATATGCACATTTTGAGCGATATCTGAATTGCCCGATGTATCAGATGGATCATCGATCCGCATGCAAATATATGAACGTCCTAAATCCGAGGAGATACCATTTCGCGCATTTTTGTTTTTGTTTGGGGGAGGGGTGACCTTTCGCCATGTGTGTGTGTGTGTGGGGGGGGGGGGGGAGGGCTTTGTTTGAGGTTGGCCCTGTGTTTCTTTGCCACCCCGCCCCCCCCCATCCGCAAATACCTTCCGCCGCCACTGATGTTGGGTCAGTGCCGTTTAACTAGTCCCCACCCCAGCTATTCTGATTCCATCCCACCTCCGGCCGGCTGCAGCGTCGTCCGTCCGTGTGGTGTGCCTGCTGTACACCGTGTAGACGCACCTGCAGCCCTGGCATTCGCTCTGTACACTGCGTAGACTAGGGTGGCCCCTTTTGCAACTTTTGTTTCAGTGCTGCTCCATGCCACTTTGCTGATGCGTTTTGATGCGCTGGTTTCGAATATCTCATCCAATTTCCAAAATTCCAATAAATTTTCCCCGCGGGGGTCAAAAATTTGTGACGTAGTCACATTTTGGGGCTTTGGTTGCGCTGTGCAAAGGCGCTCTTGAGCGCTTCAATGGTCAGATCCAAGCTAAATCTGACTTATTGGCATAATTTTGGCATGAAAACCAGGGATTCATTTAATAATTAGTTCGTGCACAGCGTCATTTCGGTGCATTCCTGTTGTGCTTCATGTCAGGTCATGTTGCAGGTCAATATTTGTGAGCCTATAGCACCGTTAATTTATGCCGCAATATACATTTATTACCGAGCGGGCGCGAAGCGCCAGTGAGCGCCCGAATCGGCCCGACCCGGCCCGACCCGGCCATACAGACGCTTTTCGGAAGCTAATAACTTTGTAACCACTGCTCCGATTGAGATAGAATTTTCACCATAGGATAGGACCATCAAATTACATTTGATTTCGTTATAGTGTGTTCTGATAGGGGTGGTACCACAGCGCGTGGCACACGCAAACGTCGAAATGAGCACAAATCACTCATGATCAAAAATGACATTATTAATCTAAGCATTAATTTATACGCTGAAGCATGCAGCGCTTAAGACGTACTCCCTTTTGGAAGATTCGAGAAAGGAGATCATTCACAATTTAATAACCAGTAAGGCACCGTAGTTGGCGATGAACGAGCGAGCGCGAAAGAAGTGTATGGGGAATTTCAACTCGATCGGGCAAGTATTTTCTGAGATACAAAAAAGGGTGCGCACGTGCGCATGTGCAGAGGCACCCACATTTGACTTGTGGGAAAGTGGGGGCTGAGAGGTCACTAACCAAACACCAAATTTGAACACAATCGGCTCAGCCGTTCCAGAGATATAGAATAGGGGTGTGGACGTGCGCACGTGCAAAGCCATCCCACCCCTGACTTGTGGAAAGGCGGCGGCTGAGAGGTCCCTAACCACACATCAAATTTGAACACAATCGGCTCAGCCGTTCCTGAGATACAGAATAGGGGTGTGCACGTGCGCACGTGTAGAGTCACCCCACCCCTGAGTTGTGTGAAAGTGGCGACTGAGGGGTCCCTCGTCACCCACTTGAGTCGGCACTGGTCTCAAACAGGGTAGGCTAGATGCGGCTGCTAAGAAAACAAATTAGCTTGTCAATCGGACGTGCGGTTGCAGAGATATGAGCTTTTCAAAAGCGTCGCCACGGGCCGGGCCGGGTCGGGCCGCTCATAATCAGATTTTTCCCGTATACCACGGAAGGACGAAAGAGCGCTTCGCGCTCGCTAGTAAAAACGTATTTTTTATGTTGGCATGCATGGAGGCCTGACAATTTGTATAGAGGACAAAAAGGACTAAAAGCACTATGTGTTGCTACCACGTGTGCGCACGTGGAGTCACCCTGCCCCTGAGTTGTGTGAAAGTGGCGGCTGAGGGGTCCCTAACCACACACGAAATTTGCACATAATCTGCCCAGCCGTTGCGGAGTTATTGCAAGAAAATACTTTTCAACACCCCTCACGCGGCATGCGCCACGCGCAGTGGTAGTCATCCACATGAGTCGGAACTGGTCTCAAACAGGGTAGGTTAGATGGGGCTGCTCAGCAAAGAAGTCCGCTAGTCAATCGGACGTGCGGTTGCAGATATATGAGCTTCTCAAAAGCGTCGCCACGGGCCGGATCGGGCCGGGCCGCTGATAATCAGATTTTACCACGGAAAGACGAGCGAGCGCTTCGCGCTCGCTCGTAATAATAAATGTATATTGCGTCATAAATTCACGGTGATATAGGCTCACAAATATTGACCTGCAACATGACCTGACATGAAGCACAACAGGAATGCACCGAAATGAAGGGACGCTGTGCACGAACTAATGCCCTGGTTTTCATGCCAAAATGATGCCAATAAGTTAGATTTAGCTTAGATCTGACCATTGAAGCGCTCAAGATGTTTGGCCTTCACACAGCGCGACCAAAACCGCCAAATCACACTTGTGACGCGCCACGTCACAAGTTTTTGTTACCCCCGCGGGGCAAATTTTATTGGAATTTGGGAAAATTTATGAGATATTCGAAACCAGCGCATCAAAACGTATCAGAAAAGTTGCATGGAGCAGCACTCTGAAACAAAAGTTGCCAAAGAGGCCACCCTAGTGTAGTAGACGCACCTGCAGCCCTGGCGTGCGGCGGCTGGTAGTGTTCGGGCGCGTTGCTGGCTTGGATGAGGCGCGCCTGGCTGCCGGTGCTGCCCGCCGACAGTGTGCTGGAGGTGCTCAGACTCAGGTGGTTGGGGATGCGGCCCAGCTGGCCGCAGCGGCGCGGCAGAGCCTCCTCCTCGGCGTCCGAGCGAGACGTGTCGTCCCGCACGTCCGAGCCGTCGTCCCCGCGCGGCCCGCCGCCGCCGCCGCCGCGCCCTGCCCGCACACCTGCACAGCTTAGAACCAGGGGAGCATCCAGGGGGCGGGGGAGGGGGGCATAACGGCCATGGTCCCACAAATAACGACTGATAACCCTATTACACCCTATTACTGTCGGGCTAAAAAATATACCAAACTGTCAGGGGGGGGGGGGGGGGCTATTCACCCCCTCGTATCTGGGAAACCGCTAGACCGATACACTCCGGGAAAGCGGCATTCAATTCCTTGCAGCTTGACCTACATTCCTATATTCACAAATGTGCACAAGTTTCCCATGTGCAGATACAGGTAGCAAAAAAATGTGGAAAAACATGCATTTTTATATTATTTTCCCTGGGACGTTGTTTTAACCCTATTCCCTGCGGGCGGCCAGAATTACGTTAACCTGCGGGGGGACAGATTCTGCCCCCCCCCCCAGAGATCTCGAGAACCGCTCGGTCGATTTCGATGGGGAAAGCGCCATTCGATGCGTCATGACAAGATCTCTCTTTTTGGACCCCGACATTTTTGTTTTGTTAAAAAATGGGGGGCCAGGGGCAAAAAATCCGAAAATTTTGGGTGTTTTTTGAAAAGTCATTGCAGCATGTGGCTCGACCAATTTTCATGCCCCAAACGTTTTTGAGCTTCAAATGTACTGGAATTTACTATATAAAAAAAAAATCATAGGCGTATTCAGGGAATGTAAAATGGGGGGATTTTCTGATAAAAATATGTGCTGTTCGTGATTGTTTGGGACGTCATGAACGTCACATGTGGGCATTATATGCTGTAATTTGTTAAATTTGATATATTGCGCATAGGCGGATCCAGGAAAAAACATGGGGGGGGGGGGCACAATGCGCTTAACGCTTTTATCATCTTACTAATTTGAAGTTGGACCTAATTTGAAGGTGGGTATCGCCTCCCATTTTTTTTATCCTGACTGCGCCTCTGCCCCAAAAATATGTACAATCCCAGTATCTATGATGCATATTGCATTGGAATTGTTTCCGACGCATTTATTGCACTGCAAACCATGAAGGAAGTATGCGCCGCAAAACCGCATTCGTAACACCCTCCCCAAAACAGGAGCCTGGGACCGCCTCTGCAGGACCGATTTTGTCAAAATGTCGACACAACACGCGCCATTCAATTTTGGGAAACGTCACAA
>JAXIVJ010019923.1:0-12500 GCA_036785665.1 Chirona hameri | reverse complement strand
TTCATATATAGCGACCGCTAGAGGTGTGTTGCTGATTACTCATGTCCCATTCACCGCTAAGTGGGCAGTTGTTTGCACACAAACTGACAGCCACCCTCCGATAACTGTCAATGGCAAACAAACAAGAGACAATGGCAAACAAACGTTGACGAACACGTTTAGCTTCTGGTTTCTCACTGGCTACTCTTACGTCTCTTACCTTCTGGTTTCTCACTGGCTACTCTTACGTCTCTTAGCTTCTGGTTTCTCACTGGCTACTCTTATGTCTCTTAGCTTCTGGTTTCTCACTGGCTACTCTTACGTCTCTTAGCTTCTGGTTTCTCACTGGCTACTCTTACGTCTCTTAGCTTCTGGTTTCTCACTGGCTACTCTTACGTCTCTTAGCTCCTGGTTTCTCACTGGCTACTCTTACGTCTCTTAGCTTCTGGTTTCTCACTGGCTACTCTTACGTCTCGTCGGTCTGCGTGAAGCTCACAGTTTCCAAACATCGGCTGCGATTTTATTGCTGCCATCTCTTAGTTCTCTCCCCTGTTTCTAGCTCTCAAGTGCCAGTATCAGCTGCTGCCTCCTCAGCATCTGACCACAGTTGCCTCGTCAGTGTTGTACCGGGTTTGACAGTGCTTTCTGCGGCAGTGCCCTCACCGTTCACAAATGGACAGCCCTGTCGCCTGAATTTCGGCATCCCCACCTGCTCGCTGGCAGTGCCAACTGCCACATACCCCGTGGGATTCTGTGGGTGCACACTGCATCCTCCTGGCGAACTGCGCCGTGATTGAAGGCCGCACGGCGCCGGTGTCGACTCTGCGGGGGCAGGAAGCATGCCATCCGTCACCTAGCTTGCCGGGCCCGGCCGGCTGCCGCTCAAATCAGACCTGCCCAAATCTCTTCATTAATATCGAGCCTGCTCCGATTATTTACTGCCCACTGTGCCGGCGCCGTGAAAACAATGGGGATTAACGGATGGCCGTGCGCGCTGGACGTATGGCCGGTGAGGCGGGGTGCTGACGGCGGCCGGCCGGGCGGCGGACGTCCGCAGCGCCGCCGCCGCGCCGCTCCGCCGGCAACAGCGCCGCCCATTACAATGAGGAATCCATCATCGCCGTGTGGAGTCGGTTAGAGAATGCAATCAGGTCGAATCAGCATACGCCGGTGCGTGAGATATAGGTGGACACGCGGCCGCTTTGACAGCAGGCCAGGTCAGGGAGCGGCCGTTTTTGTTTGGAGCGCGCGACCCGGGACCGGGCCGTTTCTCGGACGGCGGGCGGCGGCCTGCTGCGACCGCTGGCGGCGCTGCGGCGCTGCCGGCCCCCGGCCAGGAACAATGCAGCGCACATAGATACCGGCTCTCAGCATGTCCGTGCCTCGCCCACCCTGCCTGCAGTCACACGGCACTGCCGCTGCCTCAATGGTGTGTCCCTTCCTCGCCCACCCTGCCTGCAGTCATACGGCACTGCCGCTGCTTCAATGGTTTGCCCCTGCCTCGCCCACCCTGCCTGCAGTCACACGGCACTGCCGCTGCCTCAATGGTTTTCCCCTGCCTCGCCCACCCTGCCTGCAGTCACACGGCACTGCCGCTGCCTCAATGGTTTTCCCCTGCCTCGCCCACCCTGCCTGCAGTCACACGGCACTGCCGCTGCCTCAATGGGTTGCCCCTGCCTCGCCCACCCTGCCTGCAGTCACACGGCACTGCCGCTGCTTCAATGGTGTGTCCCTGCCTCGCCCACCCTGCCTGCAGTCACACGGCACTGCCGCTGCCTCAATGGTTTTCCCCTGCCTCGCCCACCCTGCCTGCAGTCACACGGCACTGCCGCTGCCTCAATGGTGTGTCCCTGCCTCGCCCACCCTGCCTGCAGTCACACGGCACTGCCGCTGCCTCAATGGGTTGCCTCTGCCTCGCCCACCCTGCCTGCAGTCACACGGCACTGCCGCTGCTTCAATGGTGTGTCCCTGCCTCGCCCACCCTGCCTGCAGTCACACGGCACTGCCGCTGCCTCAATGGGTTGCCCCTGCCTCGCCCACCCTGCCTGCAGTCACACGGCACTGCCGCTGCTTCAATGGTGTGTCCCTGCCTCGCCCACCCTGCCTGCAGTCACACGGCATGCCGCTGCCTCAATGGTTTGCCCCTGCCTCGCCCACCCTGCCTGCAGTCACACGGCACTGCCGCTGCCTCAATGGTGTGTCCCTGCCTCGCCCACCCTGCCTGCAGTCACACGACACTGCCGCTGCCTCAATGGGTTGCCCCTGCCTCGCCCACCCTGCCTGCAGTCACACGGCACTGCCGCTGCTTCAATGGCTTGACACGGTCAAAACTTTTTTTTATTGAACTTCGCTTTCGTATGCATTGATAGCTGATTTCATACAAACTCCCCTTAGTAAATATTGCTTCGATTTTCTTTTAGATCAGGAAATGTATAAGTTTTTGGTCGATTTCTGGCGTTTTTATGGGGCCATGGGCCCTTTGTCCTCCTTGTATCTGCCTGTGGTCTCTGAAATGATGTCCCGGCCGGGGAGGATAGTGTGTTATAGTCCCTGGTCTCTGGACAACCCAACCACAGCCCTCTCTGACCGGATGCTCTTCTGTGTAGTCAGTGGTAATTGCAGGACAATCTGCGAGTAGAATGACCTGCAAGTATTCAAATGCTGACTTAATGCTAACATGGTCAGCAACGACTTTAGTTCGGTAAACGTAAAACTGAGCAACATTACTTGTTGAAGTATAACTGCCTAATAATTGCCAATGGCCACACCGTTAACACCTTATCCGAAAATATTTTGTTTTATCAAGCGACAAAGACAGAACTAACCTCCCTCTGACATTGTGAGACTGTTCTCGACCGTAGACCACAGTCTGGCTTTTTCGCCGCAACAATAATAATTAAGCCACTCGGGTGTCAACACTCTTTAGACGCCTAAAATGCCAAGAACTTCCACAGTATGAAATATGGTCTGTCATTTGTTCAGCTAGTTGGAATAATCCAGCTCCTACATACATCTGGTTGTTCTGCTGCAATGTCTGGCACGCAGCCGTGAACGGTGAGAATATGTGCGGAATGTAAATAGTTTAGCTTTGTTTACATGCCCACTGTGCAAAGAGTTTGGGTCATCCTGACGGGCAGCAGGTTGACAGTGACGCATCAGACGGCGTGCAGGGGGCATGTTCACCGGAATAATGAAGCCGAAAATGACCAGGCCGCCGGCTGTTATCCCACCCACTGACTTTCGCTAATGATCTCGTTAGGACCAATGGCGTCTCGTCAGTCGCCGGAGACCAACAGGGCGGTGGAGCGGGGCGTGGGCAGCACTGCCCAGGAGCTCGACATCGCTAGACATCGCTAGACATCGCTACCACGGGCGGACGGTCCGCCAGCCGGGAACATGACGATCCCAAATCAAACCAATGCAGAACATACGGCGAAAACGCCATGGAACGGAGCCCCCGAGTCAGAGGTGACCGAGGAGCGCTCCGGAAGGGCGCTGTGGCTGGTGACATCTGAGGCGGATAGGGGAGAGGGGGGGGGGGGGGGAGACCGACACAGCTGGTGGGAAGAGCCCCCGCTCTTCCCACCAGCTGTGGGAAGAGCGGGTCGAGCTCTTCCCACAGCTGGGATCTATGGATCTTCTATGGATTTCTATGGATCTTAGCAGCCGTGTCGGTCCAAAGACGAATGGCCTGGAGGTGGTGGCCGGTATGCGACTGTCCTGACCGGCGGGGTACGGGGTCGGCGGGGTACGGGACCCGTGGGGAGGCGGTGCCAGGGGTACGGAGCAGCGGAGGAGTATCGGCGGACAGAGGGGGCGGCAGGAGGTGTCTCTGCCGCCCCCGCTGCCGACCCCAACCGCTGTGTAAACACTGGGCATTAATTATGACGTGAAAAATGGCCCCGACACACCAGTGAACGCGCATTAGCGTCACACTGCTATTGTTAATGATCATAAATTGAATTTGATTCGCTGGCTAATGTAGTTATTAACACCCGGTTATTTGTAATCATTAATATTAAACTCGCGACTTGATAGTGTTTAGAAACATTAGACCACAATGGCGGCGGCTCTGAGTGCTTTGATTAGGAACGCTTACCACTATACGATCAGCAGGGAGGAGGGTGCCAGCTCAGGTCAGCACCTCCATTACCAGATGTTGTCTCAATGCTTTCATAACCTGGGGCGAAGGGAAGTGCTGGAAGCGAACATGTAAGACTTGGATCCTCCGGTAGTATGTAAAGGAATAAATATGCTCTTACGGCAATGGATACATTAAATGGATTATCATAGGACACTGGGAAAAGCTAACGGCCCGAAAGATGGTTCCTTCTTTGGACGTTGGCTACGTATTTCATAACACAATATTACCAGTAACACGCCCTTATTATTGGGTCAGGAATCGTCCAGGTAGTTATCTAAAAAGATATACTTACCTGTTTATTTATTTTCTGCGTTATTGGTATACCACTTGTATGATATAAAATTGATGGTCTCAATTTAAAAGATGGTAGCTTCCTGTAACTAGACAAATAATGTTGTGAAGCGACAAATCGTTTTGGTACTTGTGCATGTTTTCGACCATTGCATTGAAGCGCAACAAATCTGGTGCAAATCTTCCTCCTTTCATTTTTCGTTTTTATTAGTCAGGAACAAGCTCACACCATAACTTGTTTATACTATGGTGGACCAAAGTAGATTGTAATTTTCGCACTCTCCAAAGGAGCTGAAGCGCCTGAAGGAATTATATTTGAGTTTAAAGAGACCATATTAGCATCAAATATAATATTTTCAAGATGTATTGCACTTATATTAAAATGCCAAAAAATGATGCATACACCAATAATAATGAAGTTGTTTTCTAGATCGTTTCTCCAAAATAGTTAGGTACCAATTGTTGGATGAAATGAAGTGGGCCGCAATTTGTAGGTACATATCTCAAATGAATTAAAGAGATGATGTTTGATCTATACGGGACCCATACCTATTAGCAGTGCATACATAAAGCATTTTCGGGATTTATTGTGCTGTTATATTCAAATATAATTCGAAGTCAAGCCGGGACAGCTCCCAGGTACCGGGTTGGATACGACGGACATGTAGAGTAACTCGGAAGTTCAGCGAGGGGCGCTTAGCGATTTCAAGTGGAAATAACTTCTAAACTTCTGATATGAACATTTATACGCCTTATGTCAACAAATTTACATATACAACAATGTCATCCTCAATTTTCTGAGTCAACTCCATTTTATTCCAGGACAAGACCAATATCTCTTTTCAATCAATTATATATAATTATGCCATCTGAGGCCTATTTCACAAAGAAGTTAGTAATTACACATGTTTGCGATTACAAACGCAATGAAATATTGCAAACCTCACAAAAAGACATTTCACAAACATCACCACCTCTGAATTACCGATTGTAAAGAAAATTGTAAACACATATGTTAGTACAGCAGAAACCTTGAAATCAAGATCGTTTGTATTAAACTTGATGCTAATGACGAATAATTTGATTGTTAACAAATTAATTTAACAAATATTTACATTGTGGTTCATTTTTTTTATTCAATATAAAATTAGTTATAGGGAGAATTATCTTTTAATTAACATTTCATCGGAATGCAAACTCTGATCGTAAAAATACATCTTGGTAAGCAATTAGAGTAAACAGAATTTGGACATTCACCGGGTGGCGGAGCATAACAACAGAACTACTCTTAAAAAGAAAGATCGTTGAATTTCTCGACCATTTTTTCACCTAACCTAGCCGATTTCCTACGTCGTAAAGGGTGAAGGTTCACTGCACATTGCACAAGACATCGTTGACCGCTGCAATGCTATCGCCATGCGGTTTCTCCGCGCGGAGGCGCCCCTCACAGCGCAATCGGTAAGGTGCACTGTGACTGGACTTCAAAGCTGGAGAATGGAGATCCCTGTTTGAATCTCTCGAGAAATAACTTTTTTGGGCAGCTATACCTATGTATAACTAAACCATTACCCTAACAACCTCGGTAACGTAACAACCTCACCAAGAAAATAACCTGAATAGTCAAACAATGTAAACTATCAATGCTGTTTCTGAAATTCAGAACCCCTGACCCACTGGAATTATAAGTTTGTAATTGCAAACATTTCCTCACTTCCGTCAACCTTTGAGAAATAGAACATGTGCAATTGCAAACATTTTTACAAACAATATCTTTGTAAACTAGTTGGTAAATAGTAAATTGAGATTTACTGCCCTGGGGTTTTGTGAAATCCAAACTACAAACATGTGTAAAAATGATTTGTAATAACAAAGAAATTCTTTGTAATTACAAACTTTTTTGCTTTGTGAAATTGGCCTCAGTTCTATTATCATAAGTAAATAATGTGTGACATCGCCCTTAAACGTGTTTAGAAAGCGAATTCCAATAATAAACAATATCCACGCAGACAAACACTGCCCAGTACATTGGACAAGCTCAATTGAACATGACATGACATGACATGCCATGGCATGACATAAACATGACATAAACTATACATGACACGTGACTAAACAATATATTTTGTTGTGGGGGATAGAGCATGTCAGCAAACTATTTGCCCAAATAAAAAAAAAACTCGCAGCATGATAAGTAGGAAACCCAGAAATATATGCCCGAGGAAATCAGGCCTTACATTCACGATCAGTATTTCGGCATTACCAACAGCGACACCATCGTTGGCAAGAAAGTCAGATCTGAATAATGTTTAACACGCGCAGTGGAGGGTGGGGGCACTATTGTGCCCCCCCCCCACACACACATGTTTTTCGTGAATATTTCGAAAACGAAGCGGAGCAGGGCGGTGTGTTTTTTTTGCGTGACATTAACGCCAACTCAATATCGGATCGTTTGACGCAAAAAATCAAAATCAGTCGATACATTTTTGAGTTATATGGATTTGTATTCCAAGATGGCGGCCAGAATCGCGGTCGGCAAATCGATATCTTCGGAACCAGCAGTCAGATCGGAATGATTCAAACGCCATTCGGTAGGCAATGTCCATGTTCAGCCCCGAAAATAATTTTGGACACATTGCTGGTGACCTGTGACGTCACAGAGGTAAAATAATAATACAAATGTGACATTTGACCAGATTTGACATTCGTGACTTCGTTTGACCTTGGAGATATTAACCAGGTCAAGAAAATTTTACAAAATGTAGATAATCATAGCACCTACCTACCCTGTATGTTTCATCATTGTTTCATCTCTCATACTTTCGGAGATCTTAGGGGAGGGGGCACTAAAGTGCCCCCCCCCCCTCTCCACTGTGTGTTAGTGGAATACCCCTCTCCACTGCGCGTGTTAATTCCCCAGTTGACTAAACGGTTGGTCCGAAATTTGGAATGCCTAATAACAATCGAACAATAGGGTAGGGACCATTTTCGTAAGGTGGGGTTAAAGTATATTCGTTGGAAGCGCATTTTGTACACATTAAACTGTTCCATTTTCTTCATTCAAAACAATGAATCCGTTTAAAAAATCGCAAAAAAGCAAAAAGAAATACTGGATGGTGATTGGTCGAATTAGTCGTGACGTCATACTATAGCAGTCCGGTTGGAGGCGAATACAGAGGCACATGTTTTTCGTAAATAACTCGTAAACGAACAGAGTCAGGCCACTGTTACTTCGTGACATTTAAGCCAACACAATATCGGATCGTTTGACAAACACAAAAATAAAATAGGTTGCTAAAACTTTGAGTTCTATGGATTTGAATTCGAAGATGGCGGCGAGAATCGCGGTCGTCGCAGCGATATCTCAGGCACCAGCAGTCGGATCGGGATGATTCAAACGCCATTCGGCATCTCTGGGTAACCTGATGTCAGAAACATCTAATTGACTCCAGTATGGTGACCTATGGCGTCACGGAGAGGTCAAGTTAGGTCACATTCTAACTTGACCTCTCCGTGACGTCATAGGTCACTACAATCGGGTCAATTACATGTTGATGACATCAGGTTACCCAGAGATGCCGAATGGCGTTTGCATCATCCCGATCCGACTGCTGGTGCCTGAGATATCGCTTCGCCAACAGCGATTCTCGCCGCCATCTTCTATTTCAAATTTATATACTCACAAATTTACCGACAGATTATATATTTTTTGGTGTCAGACGATCCACTATTGTGTTGGCTTAAATGTCACGAAGTAGCCAATGGCCTGCCCCTCTTCGTTTACGAGTTATGTACGAAAAACATGTGCCGCTGTATTCGCCTCCAACCGGACAGCTATACAGTGACGTCATGATCGGCCCATGCCCTCGGGGCAAAAAACGAAAGGTTTCGTTTCGAAAAACAAGAGCGAAGTAAGAAATTTGTACTTTGATTTGTGAATGACGAAAGGCCATTATTTATTAATTTCATCTGACCCCAACAGGTGTTCCCTACCCTATTCCGCATCATATTTACCACTGATAAAGGGTCAAAGGCAACGAACAAACGCGACGGGCTATTTTCTCCCCTCAGGCCTGTAAGTTGTGTACCATCAGGTTTGCATGCCAGCAAAGGCCCAACACATTAATAATTGCCAAAACACTAGTAGGTAAGCTCCCGCAAACAGCCTGTGTGTGGCTGTTGAGGAATACTATCTCACGAATCGCTGACCGTCCTGATTTTTTTTAACGAGCTTACTGTAAAAGGCTTAACCCGCGCACTGAAGGGGGTTTGCGCCGAACACGAATTGCAGGGGTGGGTGATTTCCGCTCCCCCGTGAGATCTCTAAAACTACGCTACGTAGCGGCAAGCAGAAAAGGCATTTGATAGCTTGATACAAGTTCTATCGAAAGTATTTCAGTATTTTTTTTAGGTCAGGTCAAAATTGAGGTCACCAGAAGTCATCAAAAGTCAAATTTTCCAGTTTTTTTCCTGTTTTAGGACTTTGCTCCTGAAATTCCCATATATCTCGGGAACTATGCTAGCTAGAAACAAATGGCAAAAAGCGATCGCCAGCCATTTAAATTTGCAATCGATAAGGTGTCCTCAAATTTCATCTCATGTCAATAGTTGAGGCTCCAGAGGCAAACAAGGGGGAAAATGCTGTTTTTTTTGTAAAACTCTTTTTCGCTAACAACTTGTAACCTAATAACGCTAACGGAAACCTGTTTACGTCATTGTGTTTTTTATCGTCAAGGCGCTTCGATTGATATACATGGTGACTTTGTTCAACTTCAAATTTGACCACAGGTCACGTGACCTTGACCTGAGGTTAATATCCAAGTAGGTCATGTTGCATATAGTGAGACGTGTCTAGACGAGACAAACACATTGCTGTCGTTTTACTTCTCTATCTGCATTATGTCGCGAGTTATTGACAAACAAGTGATGGTGAACTCGGATGACCTCAAATCACCCCATAGGGGTCACTGAACAAAACTTACACTTGGATCATCAAGAACATCCTATAATACCATGATCGAGAAGTAATTGGACTAATAGCATGCAAATAATTGAAATGAGAAGCATTTTAATATTTCCCCATTGACTTATTATGGGGAGGTCACGAAATTGACCTGACCTTAGGTCACCGATATACAAATTCCGAGATAAAAGAAATTGTAAGTACTTATGCCCTCATGACATCCTGTAAGTTTCAAACTGATCGGTGAGAAACTCTGGCTTTGGCACAACTGAAAACGTTTTTGGAGATGGGGTCACTTGACCTGGTCTGGTGACCTAACCTGAGATGACCCGACGTCAATTTTGTTTTCTCAAAGTGTGCGCAATTGATATCCTAACAGGTGTGTCAAAACGCGGCGGCGCTGCACGCTGCCGTTTTTTTCGCTATCTGAGAAAACCCTGAGTGGGGGGGGGGGGCGGAAATCAACCCCCCTGCAGTGCGCGGGACACCGACACAGCGGAATCGAGTATAGGTATGACGTCACACAAGCCATCACGAGCGTTCCAATGCTGCTTTCACTGCCAACCAGCGACCGGCCGTAGACGGAGGTTGCTGGCAGCAAAACCCCGCAGACCATGGTCGGGGGAGATCGCCCGCTAAGCGAGGGTAGAATAGTATTCTCCCGGTGTACATAGAATGGTTGTGATGGTTTACTGCTTACCCAAAAAAAATGCTGCCATACGCGTATAAACATCCATCATCAAACTAAAGATCACCGAACAAAGTTACTTACACAACTGATTCATTAACTTCGGAGTCAAACAGAGGCAATTCGACCAGAGGCCTTGAGCTTGTTATATTAACCCTCGCCCTACGGGAACCTTTTCTCACCTTCGCCCTACGGAGGGGCCTAAAAAGACCCCCTGTTAACTTCCAAACCAAGCAACATAGAGCAATGCAGTAAGAACCAGCATGTTACCTGTCATGAGAGGAATCTTACAGTATGCAATTTTTAGGTTTCAGGTCAACGAGTGACCTTCCAGGTCAAGTGAATGACCTAAGATCGACCACGTTCAAAAATAGCGATTGTACAGGGCGCTTAGTATAACTTCTGAACGGAGAGAGATAGAGCGACACCGTAAAAAGTAGCGTGATGCCTGTCATAAGGAAAATCCAAAGGCATCCCATTTTGATCATCTAGGTCAACTGGTAACTTTTGGGGTCAGGTCAATGGCCCTTTGGATTCTGGCATGACCTTGACGAAAAGGTCATAGGTCACGATCTAAAAGTCGTATATACTTCAAATTTGTATAGCACACGTATAATTGTTGTAAACTCAGCTACTGAAAATTTCAGCAAGATGCGCCGCATGTGTAAAAGGTTATTCAATAAAAACCTCGGGAGGGGGGGGGGGGTCGTTTTAGGACGCCCCCTGTAGGGCGAGGGTTAAAATAAACCACTACAAAAACGCCGAGAGGCATTGCATCGTCAACTGACCAAAATCGTTATGATGGGACGAAAGTTCTGGTTCTGATAGTTCTGGTTTTGGGACGAGTAATTTTGCTCAATGAATCACCTGAGAGATGTGTCTGCGATACCATGCTTTGCACAATAAGATTGCAGTGTAAATTGTTGCAAGGAACATGCAAGGCAATTTGCTGGTGAAGTCACTGAATTTCATTAAATATTAAATGGCATCTTAATTGTTCAGTGCACGGCAGCCAGAGATTACATTGTTCAACATAAACAGCGTGCAGAAAAACACCACCGGAAAATTATCTGCATTTTCTGATTCCGCCAACAGCTTCCTTTTTGCTTTCAATAACCAAATAAAGTAACTCAAACTCGAATATGTAGAAATGACTTATAAGGCAAGGAAGTTTGACGTCACCGTAACTTACAATCATTTTGGGGAAAATATGTGCAGAACTTACAGAACATTGCTCGCATAAATGATGATGGTATTGGTGCATTGGTTGAGCAAAACTATGCTTACAGCCATGGTCGAAGTTTCCCATTCTAATGGTGGGACCCAGTGGCGCACGCAGGATTCCATTTAGGGAGGTCAGAACAAACACGTAGCCAAGGGGGGGGGGGCGGCCGCACCCCCTGGAGGCCAGGAGGGCCCTTTTCGGCGGCGGAGGGCCCTTTACCACGCGAAGCGTGCTCTTTAGAGAGTTTAGAGCACTTCAGAGGCTCTTTAGGGCCACCAGTACCCTCTCTGAAAGACCAGAGGGCCCCTTGGACGTTCGAAAGAGCCCTGTGCATGTCAGAGGGGCCCCTTGCAAGACAGAAAGGGCCCCTGAGCGGGTCCGAGGGCCCCCTGAACAAACACGTCGACTGGGCCCCTAGCCAGCACAGAGGGGCTGCTGGGCAGGTCGAGAGGCCCCTGAGCATGTCGGCAGGGCGACAAAGCAGCCAGCACAATCCCTTGCCAGGTGATACGGGCCCTTAGCAGGTTGGAGGGCCCTTGGACTGACCCCAGAGGGAACCTGGGAAGTTCAAAGGGCCCCTGTGCAGGTCAGAGGGGGCCCCTGATCAGACCGAAAGGGCCCCCAAGGTGGGTCAGGACGGCCCCTGAACATGCCGAATGGGCCCCAAGTCAGCACTGAGGGGCCCCAGGGGAGATCAGAGGGCCCTCGGAGCATGTCGAAAGGCGACAAAGCAGCCAGTGCAGTCCCTTGCCAAGTCGGAAGGGCCCCTTAGAAAGCTGTAGGATCCCTGGACAGACCAGAGGGGCCCTGGCAAATTCAAAATGCCCCTGTGCAGATCGGAGGGGATCCTGACCAGACCAAAAGGGCCCCTGGGCAGGTGAGAAGGGCCACGGGACATGCCGAATTGACCCCAAGCCAGCACGGAGGCTAGGAGGCCCCTCTGGGCAGGTAGGCAGCCCCCTGAACATGTTGGCAGGGCGACAAAGCAGCCAGCGCAGTCCGAGTCGCTGGGCAGATCGCAGGGGCTCCTAAGCAAGTCATAGGGGCCCCTGGCTAGACCGAAACGGTCCCTGGGCCGCTCAGAAGGGCCCTTGCACATGCCGGATGAGTTCTTAGCCAGACCCCTGGGCAGGTCGGAGGGGCCCCTGAGCATGTCGGCAGGGTGACAAAGCAGCCAGTTCAGTCCCTGGCCAGGTCGGAAGAATCTCTGAAC
>JAXIVJ010019922.1:0-16590 GCA_036785665.1 Chirona hameri | reverse complement strand
AAAGATAGAAAAATAAGAAAAGATGAGAAATAAGAAAAGAAAAAAGAGAAAAAAAGGAGTGAAGTAAAAGGAAGCCCCGCCCCCGCTCGCTCGCCGTCCTCATCTACTACACACACACACACACTCACACACACTCACACTCACACTCACACACTCACTCACACACTCACTCACACTCACACACACTCACACTCACACTCACTCACACACTCACTCTCACACACACACTCACTCTCACACTCACACACTCACACACACTCACACTCACTCACACTCTCTCACACTCACACACATCACACACACACACACTCACTCACACACACACACACACTCACACACTCTCACACACACTCACACTCACTCACACACTCACTCACTCTCACACTCTCTCACACTCACACACTCACTCACACACTCACACTCACTCACTCACACACTCTCACACACTCACACTCACTCACACAC
Organism: Chirona hameri; assembly: GCA_036785665.1. Lineage (NCBI taxonomy): Eukaryota > Metazoa > Arthropoda > Thecostraca > Balanomorpha > Balanidae > Chirona > Chirona hameri. The sequence goes on along the minus strand of JAXIVJ010019922.1, from coordinate 16,125 downwards.
ACACACACTCTCACACACTCACACACTACTCAATCACTACACACACTACTAACACTATACTATATATATATATATATATATATATATATCTATATCTAGCCGCTTCCAGATCGGCCAGAGACAGGGGACTCGAAGAATCGGTGGACTGGTTCGACCTCCTCCCCCTCCACAGACTAACGAAACGACGGATCAGAGACACGGCTCTGACGAGGCGGCGCCAAGAGGAGTAGTGCAGAACCAGCCTCTCGATCGGTATGTCGTCCTGCATCACTGTGGCGGCTGAAGTGACAACTTTCACCTCCGGATTAGCTTCATCAACCTCCTTCTCTTCTGGAGCCGCAGGCCACTGCTCGTCGCGGTTTTGCAGGAAGCGTCCATACTTGGTTCTCCAATATATCTTCCGGTTTTTGAATATGTTTGAAGAGAAAAAATTGTGGTTATTTAAAAATAAAAAAATAAATCAAAATTTTCAAACCTATTCAAAAACCGGATGATATATTGGAGAACCAAGTATGGACGATTCCCAAACCGAATGTCAAAGCAATATTTATATTTTTGACTGACTTATGTCTCCCTAAGTACTAGCCGGTGACAATTTAGTACCGGGAAACTGAAATACACATACACATGATTGCGGGAGTGAAATGTGATATAATAAACTACGCTTCTGAGTGTTTGGTCAGTTTTATCGGTGATGAAGTGACCGTATCGATTAAAAATGAAAAGGCAGAGGCAGACTTTGGTCCAATTTAGACCACTTAGGGTGGACTAAAGTGGACAAAACTCGAAACGGCACCGTTTCAAACCACTTGGAATCGAATGGTGAAAAAATCACTCAGATGAGTCCAGTAGTTTCGGAGCATGGACTCATCTGCTAATCTGGTCGCTTTTTAGACCCTCCCGTGGGATGGGGGGGGGGGGCACAATACATTTTATTTTGTGCACCCACAATCATTTTGATAAAGCCACACCCCTGCTGTACATACCTACAGTTAAAGCAGATATCAACCACCGCGGGTAGCTTGCATTCTGATCGGTGCAGGGCCGACTCGTTCCTCGTTCCCAGAAAAGAGCTTTCGCTACTTAAAACCCATTGTCTTGTACCACTTCGATTATTTCCTGTGTTCGCATCACTTGAGTTTCAGTTCTCAGTGGCTGGCATTTGTGCAGCATCTTAGCGGTCATATGAGCCACGACATACATAAATCATCTGTCAACGGAGCTCTGTTCCACCTCGGGCGGTGAGTGGTTCCAGCAGAGGCGTTTTTATCCGAGCTGCTGCGGCCATGGTTCGTTTTCCACGGTGTGACGTAGCAGCTGGCAGTGCGGCTAAGGAATCTGTGGCAGAAGCCGCCTCTGGGCGGCGGCGGTGGTGGTGGCGGTGGTGGTGGTGGTGGTGGTGGTGGTGGTGGAGGCGGTGGAGGCGGTGGTGGTGGTGGTGGTGGTGGTGGTGGTGGTGGTGGTGGTGGTGGTGGTGGTGGTGGTGGTGGTGGTGGTGGTGGTGGTGGTGGTGGGGATGTTGGTGGTGGTGGTGGTGGGTGGCGGTGGCGGTGGTGGTGGTGGTGGTGGTGGTGGTGGTGGTGGTGGTGGTGGTGGTGGCGGTGGTGGTGGTGGTGATGGTGGTGGTGGTGGTGGTGGTGGTGGTGGTGGTGGTGGTGGTGGTGGTGGTGGTGGTGGTGGTGGTGGTGGTGGTGGTGGTGGTGGTGGTGGTGGTGGCGGTGGTGGCGGTGGTGGTGGTGGTGGTGGTGGTGGTGGTGGTGGTGGTGGTGGTGTTGGTGGTGTTGGTGGTGTTGGTGGTGTTGGTGGTGTTGGTGGTGGTGGTGGTGGTGGTGGTGGTGGTGGTGGTGGTGGTGGTGTTGGTGGTGGTGGTGGTGTTGGTGGTGGTGGTGGTGGTGGTGGTGGTGGTGGTGGTAGCAATGACGGGGGCTAGGTGAGGTGATTGGACTCTATGGATATGTAGTATATACTGGAGTATATAGGTGGAGTATATACGCTAGTTTCGGCGAAATCTCCACTGGGTCTCCACTCCACTGGCCACTACTCGGTGTCGCTACGAATTTAGCCGCCAAGCCATTCGTCAGCGGGTGTGGCATGATGAAACTGTAATTATTTCTGAATCTTTGCCGAGCGCTAGCCATAATTCTTGGCGTAAATTAACGTCCAATAAATTACACTGTTGCGCTGACCTGCATACTTTTCGAGAGAAGCGCACAATGGCTGACGACTTGAGGCGTCAGACATGTCTCGACAGTACTGCAGACCATATCCTGGCTGTACTGGACATATTTGGGCAGTTACTAGGCTATACCTGGACTCTGGTCTGTTCGGGCTATGTGGGGCTGTATCGACTTTGTGACTGTACTAAGCTATGGTATTGGTTATGCTTAGGCCGTTCTTGGCTTTTCTCAGCTAAGTTTACTAGCCTCTGCGACGCGATCCCACTGCATGGCATTCGGCCAGGTCTCTGACACTGCCGATGGGTGTTCTTTAGTTCGGCCATTTCCCAGGGCATCACCCACCCAGGCGGTGCATTGAGAGCGTTTCCGCGGAGACGAAGAGCCAGGAAAAGTGTCCGCCATCAATCTCGAACTTCGGAGAAAGACCACGAAAAGTTTCTTTCGGCAAGTGAGCTGATATCCGCGGTTGAAGCCAACTCGCCTATTCCCCGCTCGAGTCGCCTCACAACGGTGATGCCCCCACTCCTGGAGGATCCTTGTGATTAGCATGCGCAGGTCAATCGGCCCTGGAGAGTCGGATTACCACGCACGGGTCGACTGCTGCTGGAGGTTTCGGATTACGACGAGGCGGCGAGGCCTGCTGGGCGCGTTAGATTATCATCTGGGCGGCGACCCGGCTCAGGGGATTTATGGTCGCTTGACGCAGAGTATTCACATGCGACCGATGATGAGGTGTGAATATTCACATGTGACCGATGATGAGGTGTGAATATTCACATGCCACCGATGATGAGGTGTAAATATTCACATGCCACCGATGATGAGGTGTGAATATTCACATGCGACCGATGATGAGGTGTGAATATTCACATGCGACCGATGATGAGGTGTGAATATTCACATGGGACCGATGATGAGGTGTGAATATTCACATGCGACCGATGATGAGGTGTGAATATTCACATGCCACCGATGATGAGGTGTGAATATTCACATGCGACCGATGATGAGGTGTGAATATTCACATGTGACCGATTATGAGGTGTGAATATTAACATGCGACCGATGATGAGGTGTGAATATTCACATTCGACCGATGATGAGGTGTGAATATTCACATGCGACCGATGATGAGGTGTGAATATTCACATGCGACCGATGATGAGGTGTGAATATTCACATGTGACCGATGATGAGGTGTGAATATTCACATGCGACCGATGATGAGGTGTGAATATTCACATGTGACCGATGATGAGGTGTGAATATTCACATGCGACCGATGATGAGGGGCACTTAGGTGGCACCAAGATGTTAGCGCGGTATGTGGTAGTGCACGGCTGCATGGAATTCGGCAAAGTTAAAGATTTGATCAGACTGTCTTTTTCTGTCACTAAGGTTCATATTTCACTCGTCATAATAAAGGCCTGTTACATTAGGTTAAATTCAGCCCTCGCTCCGTCTCTGTGGTGAATGAAATTGTCTTCGCACGACTCGTAATTTGCCCTCATAACACTATCAGTTAGCCAGCTCTGCATCTGTCTTCACTTATCATTATCACAGCCGTTATAGGAACAACCAACACATTTTCATAATTAATTAACGCCTGTTGGATCACGTATTAATAGTCATAAATCACTCCACCGCATACTACATGGGTGCTTCAAATGTCAGAGGAAATGCAGGATAACCAACGAAATTAAATAAAAATCGTCACAAAAAAATATTTGTAAGCAGCTTGTTCCCTCTCGAGTGATACTTTACCTCCTTTGAACCATCACTTATAAATAATGTTAGTAAATTGCCACATATTTTTCTTAGGAGATCGCCGAAAAATACTAAACCGAAGGTAGGTCAGCCCACTGGCGGATCCATGGGGGGCGGCAGGGGCTAAAGCCCCCCCCCCCCCTTCCATCCAAAGATCGACAGGGGCAGCAATATAAATTAGCCCCCCCCCCCCCACCACACCCCACAAAACAAAAATCCGATGAAACTGGCGATGAAAAAATGGGTGCCTACTGCCTGCGAAAAAATAACTTCTTGCGACAGAAATATTGTTTTGTTTTGCCTCGTTCGTGTTTGCTCTATTTTGTAGCATTTTGGTAGCAGTAGGGATAGGGAAAGTGGCGCGTCTGACGCTATTTTGGAATGATTCACAACCAACGTAAGTTATAATTTTGCCACGCAGCGTCACAGCCTTTGGTCTCCTGCAGCCTGCTCGGTGGCAGAGGAGCGCGTGAGTGAATTTCCTTGTATCACTGGTGGATCCAGGGGGCGGCGAGCGCGGCAGGGGCGGCAGGCCCCTCATTCCAAGCTCGACAGGGGCGGCAATATAAATTAGCCCCCCCCCCTCCTCGATACAAAAAAAAAATCGCTGAAACTGGCGATGAAAATGGGTACTGCCTGCGAAAAAAAACTTTTTGCGAAATAAATAAATATATTTTTGCCTCGTTCATGTTTCCTCTATTTGGTAGCATTTGGTAGCAGTAGGGATAGGGAAAGTGGCGCGTCTGACGCTATTTTGGAGTGATTCACAACCAACGTAAGCTATAATTGTACACGCAGCGTCGCAACCCTTGGTCTCCTGCTGCCTGCTGGCTGGCAGTGGAGCGCGTGAGTGAATTTCCTTGCATAGGTACCTATGTTGTGTGGAATACGTCTACTAGTATTAACCCACGCCCTACAGGGGGGCCTGACAGCCCCCCCTGAGGTTTTTCTTGAATAACTTTTTACTCATGCGGCGAATCTTGCTATTTTTTTTTGGTAGCTGAGTTCACAACAACTATACGTAAGCTGTAAAAACTTAGTTGAAATTAGTTGAGTTGTTCGGGAAATAATCATGTTTTGATGACGTCATGTTGGTGGAAAAACGATAAATATTTGAAAAATGGTAGAAAACAGAGTTTTAAAGGAAATTGTAAACCCAATTCACCAAAGATAAAAGATGGCACTCTCTTTAAAATGGTAATCTCGGATTTTCAGAAGTTTGGGTTTTTGACTCAAAAAATAAAACAAAACTGATTTTTCGGGAAAAATCCCCACAAAATCAAAATTTTAAAAGATGTTAACAAACCGGAATATATGTGAGAGAACTGACCATGGGCAATACCCATACCAAATTTGAAAGCAATATCTTTATTTTTGACTGAGTGATGGCTCCCTAAGTATAAGAAACTGATGACGTCATTTCTTTAATAACTTTTTTGACTTTTTTTTACAAGATACGAACACAGAATTACCTTTTCAGTATTTCTGAGCCAACACTGGTGTAGGAACATGCTTTTTTATTTACATTTATCAATTTCTCATTTTGAGGTTTTCTGAACAGCAAAATCGATGTTCTGGACGTAATAAATCCGAGGTCATTCACTTGACCTGGAAGGTCATCCGTTGACCTGAAACCTAAAAATCGCATACTGTTAGATTTATCTCATAACAGGCAACATGCTGGTTCTTACCGCATTGCTCTAAGTTGCTTGGTTTGGAAGTTAACAGGGGGCTGTCAGCCCCCACCTTCCCGTAGGGCGAAGGTGAAAAAGGCTCCCGTAGGGCGAGGGTTAAGTAGAGTAATTAGGTTCAGTTAAAAAAGTTAAAATGTTATTTTTATAGCTGGGGCATTCCACGACAAATCGACAAAAACAAAGTGCAAAATTACACCGTCATATCACCGATTATGACCAAAATTGATGATATATGGGGTAACTTGGGGCGCTAAAACGATCTGTGAAAGTTGTAATACAATGCAAGCAGTGGTTCCGGAAATATTACCTCGGGCATTTTAATTAGGTCACAATGCAGTTCAATCTTTGTCAGCCCATATGGCGGCGAATTTAAGAAGCAATATATATTAATTATGTCATTAGAATGGCAATGAGCTGTTTTATATCATGGTGATGTTTTTGTTTTTTTAATTGTACAACTTTTTTGGATACCTTTTCTCAAACGTGTTTCTAATTTTTGCTATGCTATTCCTACGTGTAAGGACACGTCAATTAAGTGCAAAAATAACATTGAGGGATATTTGCCTCCAAATGTCTCAAATTTTGTCATTCTACATGCTATTTTACATTAAAAAGATATATTATTCGCTAATAACTTTTGACTGAATAAAACTAGAATGGTTCGGTAAACGTCATTTTGCTGTTTCCATCGAGACGAGTTTAATGATCAAGTTAAATGCATGACCTTTTTCTGACATTTGATGATCTTGACGTTAAATTTCAAAGTTATTATTTTTTCGAAATTTTGAATCTTTTTTGGATTCCCAAGCGAAATGCATTTCTTATTTTTGACTGTATTATTGTTACGTGTAAAGAAGTGTAATTCCAACAGAAAAATACAATTGATGGTTATTTGACTTCAAATATGCTAAATTTTGTCATTTTTTATGTTCTTTTTGTGAAAGATGTCATTCCCCAAACCTTTTGACTTAATAAAGATAAAAATGTCAAATAGACACCATTTTGTTATTTTCGTCAAGAAGCGTTGAATGATATGCAGTATAACCTCTTTCTAACATTTGGTGACCTTCACCTAAGGTCCATGTCAAGGTTCAAGGTTCGGTTTCCAATTGTGGCCTATGTGGCGATGCTATATATCTTATAACTTGTCTTGTTGTGAGAATTTGATTGTGCTTAAACCAGAAAGACGCCGAAGTTGGTGATGAACGAGCGAGCGCGAAGAAAATGTATGGTTAATTTCAACTCCATCGGGCAAGTAGTTTCTGAGATACAAAAAGGGTGCGCACGTGCGCACGTTCAGAAGCACCACACCCCTAACTTATGGAAAAGTGGCGGTTGAGAGGTTCATAGCCACGCACAAAATTTGAACACAATCGACTCAGCCGTTCCTGGTATATATAATAGGGGTGTGCACGTGCAGATGCACCCCACCCCTGACTAGTGGGAAAGTGGAGACTGAGAGATCCCTAACCACACACCAAATTTGAACACAATCAGCTCAGCCGTTCCTGAGATATATAATAGGGGTGTGAATGTGCGCACGTGCAGAGGCACCCCGTGAATAACTTGTGGGAAAGTGCCGGCTGAGGGTTCCCTAAGCACACACCAAATTTGAACACAATTGGCTTAGCCGTTGCGGAGTTATTGCGAGGAAACACCTTCCAACACCCCTCACGCGGCACGAGCCACGCGCAGTAGTAATCAACCACGTGAGTCGGCATTGGTCTCAAACGGGGTAGGTTGGATGGGGATGCTCAGCAAAGAAGCCCGCTTGTCAATCGGACGTGCGGTTGCAGAGATTAGCTGGTCAAAAGCGTCGCCACGGGCCGGGCCGGGCCGGGTTTGGTCGGGCCGCTCATATTCAGATTTTTCCCATATACCAGTAAGGCGCCGTAGTTGGCGATGAACGAGCGAGCGCAAAGGAAATGTATGGGGAATTTCAACTGGATCGGGCAAGTAGTTTCTGAGAGAAAAAAAAGGTGCGCACGTGCTGAGGCCCCCACCTTTGACTCGTGGGAAAATGGTGGCTGAGAGGTCTCTAACCACACACCAAATTTGAACACAATCGGGTCAGCCGTTTCAGAGATATAGAATAGGGGTGTGCACGTAGGCACGTGCAAAGCCACCCCACCCCTGACTTGTGGAAAGGCGGCGGCTGAGATGTCCCTAGCCATGCACCGGGTTCGAACACAATCGGCTCAGCCGTTCCTGAGATACAGAATAGCGGTGTGCACGTGCGCACGTGCAGCGGCACCCAACCCCTGGCTTGTGGAAAATTGGCGGCTGAGAGGTCCCTAACCACACACCAAATTTGAACACAATCGGCGCAGCCGTTCCTGAGATATAGGATAGGGGTGTGCACGTGCGCACGTGAAGAGGCACCCACCCCTGACTTGTGGGAAAGTTGTGGCTGAGAGGTCCCTAACCACACACCAAATTTGAACACAATCGGCTCAACCGTTGCAGAGTTTTTGCGAGAAAACACTTTCCAACACCCCTCACGCGGCACGAGCCACGCGCAGTGGTAGCCATCCACATGAGTGAGCACCGGTCTCAAACAGGGTAGGTTCGATGGGGCTGCTAAGCAAAAGCAAATAAGTCCGCTTGTCAATCGGACGTGTGGTTGCAGAGATATAAGCTTCTTAAAAGCGTCGCCACGAGTTGGGTCGAGTCGGGTCGAGCCGGGCCGAGCCGGGTCGCTCATATTCAGATTGTTCCCATATACCACGGAAGAACGAGCTAACGCTTCGCGCTCGCTGGTAACCATGGAAAGACGAGCGAGCGCTTTGCGCTCGCTCGTAATAACGCTGATCTTCAATGTCAACTTTTTAATTCATTTAATTTGAATGTCGAATAGTAACTTCATAACTTCCTTCTCGGTGTAAAGAAAGCCCGAAAATGTCTCAGTTTTCTTTATAATCAGCAACGATCGCGCAATTATTGTAATACCAATGAGTTCCTATCTTCAAGACAAGTTCAAAGATATATAACATCGCCGTGTAGGTCAAATTTGGAAAGGTGACCTTCCTAACGCCGTGACCTTGACCTTAGGTCAAGGTCATCAAATGTCAGAAAGAGGTCATGCTGCACAGCATTCAACGCGTCTTTATGATGACAGCAAATTTACGTTTGTCGTACACTTGTTCAGTCTTATGCTTTATAAAGTCAAAAGTTATTAGCGAATAGCTTATTTTTATATAAAGTAGCATGTACAATGTCAAAATGTGAGATATTTGGAGGCAAATATCCATCAATTTTATTTTTGCACTTAATTGACACGTCCCTACACGTAATAATAGTGTAGCGAAAAATATAACCTAAGTCCGCAAAAGGGAACACAAAATAGGGGTATCCTTTAGGTCATATGGAGGCTCCTGGGGACCGGAAGGCCCCCCTTTGAAATTAGCCCCCCCCCCCCCCCCATATTGGGAGGCTAGATCCGCCAGTGGGTCAGCCAAATACAAATCACAATATATTACAAGCCAACTGAACCTCTATATAACGAGTGTGCACTTAATTTCTGGACAAAGTTCAATCTCCCATAACTTCAGTGTATTTCAACATATCCAGACCAAACTTGACCTGTATATAATCACATGCACCGACTAACTGCAGCCACTAGTGGAGGGCGCTGCTGGCCCCGTGACGGCCTGCAGCCCGCACACGCTCTCCCACCCGCGTCATCGTCTTGCGCGGCACCTTCGGGTCCATTTCGCGAAACACGCGGCGGATCCGTTTCTTCAGATCTGGATCGCTTCGGGCTTTCCATCCTCCCTTGTACACCTCCTGCTTCATCCAGCCCCATAAATCCTCAATGCGCCTCAGCTGGGGGACATTTGAGGGATTTTCTTCGCGGGAACATATGGCACGTGCGCACGCTCGAGGAGATACAGTGTTTTACGGGCGTAGTGAGCGGCTGCGAGATCTGGCCAGAACACATATCTACCACGGGGGTAATGGTGTGTCAGATATGGTAAGAGCACCTTCTCAAGGCATTTCTCCCGTTACACGTCCCCATTGACATTAGCCCGACTGGGGCAGATGACGGGCTTGGAGACCCCACGCGGAGATATGGCGACCCACACCAGAAATTTCCGCAGGAACTTGCCGACGGGCCGATTTTCCACATCTTCTGGCACATTTCCTCCCGGTCCAGCATAGAAACCTGGGTTACCAGGCATTTCAGAGCCGTTGTAGGTGAAATAGCTTGCATCGTCCATAACCACGCCGAATTCACCTGCAAATTTGAGCGTGCCCCTCGCCAGTCTGCGTATCCGTGTGTTCTGCTTCTTCAGCTGCTCCGGAGTGGCTGCTGGGGCCTTGGTCCTCTTCCGGTATCCAATGCCTTCCTCCTTGAGGATTTTCCTCACGTAGCTAGGGGATATCCCGAAGCGCCTGGCCAGGAGACGGAGGGACATACCCATACGGTTACTGAAGGGGCACCTTGACCACAGGTCCAAGTCTTTTCCCGATGCTTTTGTGCTCAACATTTCCTCTTTCCTCAAGGTTTCTCATGATGGCATAGACAGTTGACCTCGCTACACCCATTTCACGGAAATGGGCTACAACTTTGCATTTTTGAAAATTTGGGTGATTCTGCACAAATTCCGCCACCAAATTTCGCACAGCCGTCTTGGTTAGGGCTTCCATGATGAATGAAAAATTATGCTATAAGCATGAAATTTGGTATACTGTAGCGTTGGGGAATGACAGGGTGGTCATAGGGGTAGGGAGAGTGGGAGGGTATGATAGGGAACAAGGAGCTGGGCCGGGTTCCGCTCCACTCTTGCGTGTGGGGGGAGGGGTACGCTGTAGGGTGGGATAGCAGTGGAGGGATACATTGTAGGGTGAGGGGAATGGAGAAGAAGGTAGAATGGGGGATAGGGGTAAAGGAGGGTAGGGGAATGAAAGAAGAGGGAGTTTTAAGAGAAAAGGTGAGAAATGGGAGAAGAAGAGTGCATCCACTCCACCAGCTGTCATGGGAAGCTGCTGATCCCTCTGGCTGTACTGGGAATCGCTGATCCCTCTTGTCCTCTTCGTCAGCTCGACCTTCGGTGACCTGCCGTGACCTGCAGTGACCTGAAGTGTTCTGCAGTGATCTGCAGTGACCTGTCATGACCTGCAGTGACATGCAGTGACCTGCAGTGACATGCAGTGACCTGCAGTGACTTGCAGTGACCTGCAGTGACCTGTCCGGCTCGTAGGTCTGCTAGAAGTGATGGGAGATGTAGAAACTGATGTAGAGATGTAGGTGTAGCATAGCGTAGATGTAGAGACAGATGTCTTGATGTAGGTATAGCGTAGCGTACAAGATCCCCTTCCGCGTACAAAACATCTTATGGTGGTAGATGCTTTTAAATTTTGAGAGACTGATCATTCTGGTCCATCGTATAGGCTGGTTCACCAACATGCCATTTCACTGCTCGAGGACGGGAGGCAGGGTTTCGCCCATGAGGGTGAGGACGATACAACGGGAAGGTGTAGGATTAGCGTCGGATGTGACGCCCTGGTGACCATTGCTAACCTTCGTGATTCAGATCTTTCTTTAAAATCTTCAGTCGATTCGTAAGTTAGGTCATCCGTCCAGTTATCCCTCCCCATTTAACACCTGCTTAACTCCAAAACCTAATCGCCCACTTGTCGTATGCCAGCGTTGCTACGTTTTACTTACCTTCGAGTAATGATCCGCCCGGCTGTCCTGACTGAGTTTGCACCACTCCTACTGGGTCTTAACCTAATAATTATCCTTCGTCATCCTCACTGCCACTCTCTCAGCTACAGACATTCCGCTTTCATACGCCCCATAGTGATTTGTGCACCCCCAAAATTCCCTCCCAGTAGTGTCGGATGCCAGCTGGATGAGTGACTCCCAGGTAGGATAAATGTCCTCATCAATACGAAATCCTAGTAGCGCTCCGCTGAACGACAGCATTGCTGCGTGGGCCGCCCAGAATATATGTATTCAATGTAATCCGTCCGGTTCCTACTTTAGAAGGGAGCTAGTTTATCCATAGGACTTATATGAAACACCGACTACGCTTTACTGCCCGTCTTATCCTCTGTCCGGGAGAGGCCCCTATACCTACTGTCCGGGCCTCCGACCTGGGCTCCGCCGGACCTGGGTCCTCTATCCAAGCTCACCACTTTGGGCTCCGCCGGACCTCTGACCTCCATCCGGGCCACGACCTGGGCTCCGCCGGACCAACTTCCTAAGTTAACATCGACCGGCATCGACGGCGAGCTACGCGGATGTCCTTGCCTATATACCGACTGCGGGCGCCCGGGAATCTCTAGAGGAGATCTTCCCGTCTAACCTAGAGTGACTTCTGAGGCACGTCAGGCCTCCTCCTCCCTCTTATCCTTCCTCCCTCGCCCTCCTTTTTCTACGCCAACCTATCATCCTCTGGCATTTGGCACCCGCAGTCTCGGACTTACTAATTGTAACCTCCCTGTGATATGCGGCCAGCCGATATCACTCGGTCTGAGCATAATTTTCCACGAGCACTTTCATTCACATGTTTCGCCACGCTGATAGATTTTAGATGCAAGGATCGGGCACACAAGCCGTCATGCCTCTCCTCCAAGCTCCGATACTATTTAATCTCTGTCCTGTCCTGTCCTGACCCACCGTTGCAGGGATCAAACCTCCCAGCCCTGTCCTGACCCATTGCTGCAGGGATCAAACCTCCCAGCACTGTCCTGACCCATTGTTGCAGGGATCAAACCTCCCAGCACTGTCCTGACCCATTGTTGCAGGGATCACACCTCCCTGGCCTGTCCTGACCCATTGTTGCAGGGATCACACCTCCCTGGCCTGTCCTGTCCCACTGCTGCAGGGATCAAACCTCCCAGCACTGTCCTGACCCATTGTTGCAGGGATCACATATCCATGTCCTGTCCTGTCCCATTGTTGTAGGAATCACACCTCCCTGTCATGTCCATGTCCTTCTAGCTATCCTATTACGAAATCAATATCAGCGACGTTTCTCCAACTATGACTGAGTACTAACCGCTTGACCAGTTCTCTATCGGGGACGTAAATTATATGGCCCTTAGGTAATTTCCTACATGGGAAACGTTGTCCAAAAAGAATCGCAACCAGAGATAACGTGCATATATCACAAATGACACATTTAAATAAGCATCAGCTGGTAATCTCCTAAATATCACTTTTAAACTTCAATATAATCGGCAGTGCACCATCGTCAGAATAGATTCAAATAATTTAACGCTGTTTATAGTTGGCTAATAATAAAGCTTAAGTTACCACGTGGACTGTCAATATACAGGACATCTAACATTACAGTTGTACCATGACGTTAACAAAGGGAAGGCGTCGGCTGTAATGTCGTAAATCGCGAGCTGCTGGCTGAAGGTGTATTTTTAACAGACGGTTAGGAGACTCACAATATTAAGAAAGTGAATTTGACTGTTATACTTATTATCCACTGACTCGCAAGTATACGTCTGTTGCAGGTTGCTGCGCCCTTAGAACCTTTTACAGGCTGAACTAGTTATGGTTTGATCGATAATTCCAAAGAAGGTAATATAGACAGGGATTTAACGTTAACCACTCCGGATCAGCGGCACGAGTTTATCAGCGACAGAAACGAGGTCGCATTGACGGCTAATGAATCGCATTTCTCATACACCGTCCTTAAACAATCGTCGGTAGGAAGCGATGCTGGACCAATAGCTAAGAGCGCATCGCCGATTATACATACGTAATCTTAGACAGACAATCCCCTGGCGATAACTTACCAGTCTCCGATTTGTGTTGTCCCGCTCAACATAGAGCACACCTCTAAGCGACAGAATGAACCGATACTTTATAACCAATCGATGCCGTCTCAGTGATATGGTCCATACATTTGTTATCCTTACCTGCCAAGCTAGAATGACGAGTCTCTACCCAACCTCACTAATACTTTGTCTGGTAACTGGGTTACCTGGCGTTTTAACCGTTCAGCGAAAGTTACCATTCCGTGATTCGAAATCGTCCACAACTCTGATACATAACGTTAAATTTACTGCAGCGGAAACGTACTTAATCATTAAACTCTGGCTTCTGGCTAAGTATTGCGAGCAAGACGAGAACGAATTAATCGAACCATTCAAACAATAATCGAAACATATCCTACTTATCTGCGGCTATACTGGCTTAATTCCTGCCTTACCTCATGCTGTCGGGAAACCGCATCGCTGTGTACATTTCCTTCCTTCAACGACCCTCTCGACTCTATCATGTCTCCTTTCCCACGTAAAATGTTACACAAATTTACAATGTTTATTTTAACTCAGCAACTAAACAAACGGTAGCGCAGTAAATCATCGTTTTTGGTACGTCCCAATCAATTTACATGTTCAACCAATGATTCCTGTGAATCTCCGCCTAATATCACCAAAACCAGCACATAACCGAATAATTGACTCGCTCAATCTCTAGTTTAAAATACTAACTAAAACCGCTTGTATTTACATGAGCCAATGCGCTAGGGCTTACGCCATGACCTCCTGCAACGCAGCGTGCTGGATTCCAAAGTACTACGGTCGCCTGGCATCACACCTCTAGTACAGCATCGGCTACACATACATTTTTCCTGCCTTCCTAGGTCAAAAGTAGCGAGCCTGGACAGATGACCCAAATTACGTAAAATATCCCACTTAGTCCCTTATTGTTTAAATTTTGTAGTCACCGGACCTGGGCAGAATTTCGGGTAGGATCGGAGAGGATGAGCAGCTTCGTGACTTACTGTGATCTGCCGCCGTCGGCTCAGTTCTTGCCGTCTTCCTCTCTCTGCGGCTGTCAGCCCTGCCACGGCGGACGGCTGCCGCTGCCGCGCCGCGGGCAGCGCGCGTGCCGAGGTCCCGAAGTCGACTCCCCCGGCTCGTGTGTCCGCTGCTGTCCGCTCCCCTTCCGCCCGCTGTCTTGTCTCCGCTGTCAGCCCTGCCACGGCGGACGGCTGCCGCCGCCGCGCCGCGGGCAGCGCGCGTGCTGAGGTCCCGAAGTCGACTCCGCGGCCCGTGCGTCCGCTGCTGTCCGCTGCTCCGCTGTCTGCGACGTTGCCTCTTTTTATACTCCGACCCGGCGGTATCTTGCTCTGGGTGTGGCACACCCCCGTCTTCTGATTGGCCGACTCTTGCCGTTGACAATTTTGCATTTCTAGTGTATAGAGCTTCTTCAAACTTCTTAATGACCTTTCTTACTTAATTTTGTTCATAATATAATTGCTTCAAGTAGTGCATATTTCTTCCACTTTCTTGTTTGCTTGCTACCTATGGCCACGCCCTTTGCTTTGTTACTGCCATGTGTCTGGTGTCTGGTGCAAATATCTTTATATAAGTTTGATAAGAGGACTACGGCATCTTTATATAACCAGATAATTTTGGTTTCTTGATAATGCATCTTGCTGATCAAATGATATTCTTCAATAATCAATCAGGTAGTCCTTTCAGTCATTGCATTCCAATTATTACGTCGTAGTATCGTTTTTAGATGACTTTCTTTTCATCCCTTTATTTTTCCAGCATGAAATGTTCGCCTTCTTCAGTTTAACGAAACTCTTGACATGCTTAATTTTGTATCATTGCTTGGAGCTACGTTCAAGTTCAGTAATTTGTAGCGCTGCATTAACAATCGTTAAATATATATATATATATATATATATATATATATATATATATATATATATATATATATATATATATATATATATATATATATATATATATATATATATATATATATATATATATATATATATATATATATATATATATATATATATATATATATATATATAAATATATATATATATATATATATATATATATATATATATATATATATATATATATATATATATATATATATATATATATATATATATATATATATATATATATATATATATATATATATATATATATATATATATATATATATATATATATATATATATATATATATATATATATATATATATATATATATATATATATATATATATATATATATATATATATATATATATATATATATATATATATATATATATATATATATATATATATATATATATATATATATATATATATATATATATATATATATATATATATATATATATATATATATATATATATATATATATATATATATATATATATATATATATATATATATATATATATATATATATATATATATATATATATATATATATATATATATATAATATATATATATATATATATATATATATATATATATATATATATATATATATATATATATATATATATATATATATATATATATATATATATATATATATATATATATATATATATATATATATATATATATATATATATATATATATATATATATATATATATATATATATATATATATATATATATATATATATATATATATATATATATATATATATATATATATATATATATATATATATATATAT
>JAXIVJ010019921.1:0-16604 GCA_036785665.1 Chirona hameri | reverse complement strand
CTTTTCTCCTTTACCGTGCCAAATAAATTTGAATAATGCTGTTGTCAAATCTTTGATAATTGCTTGGGATGGATTTGGAATTGCCATAAAAAGATAGCTTATCTTTGAAACTAGTAATGATTTGATTATCGTTACTTTTCCCAGTAATGATATGTTTCTTAGCATCCATTTGGCTATTTCACGTTTGATTTCGTTAACTTTCTCCCTGTATATCTCTGTTATACCGCTTAAACTATTTTGAAAGGTTATGCCTAATATTTTCAGTGCTTCACACCACTGTAGGTTGACATTTCTCTGAAATATGTCGGCATCTCTGTATGATGCTCCAATCCACATTGCTTGTGTTTTATCTAAGTTTGGACTCAATCCAGAAAACTTTGCAAACCATCCAAGTTCCTGGAAAAGTTTCATGAAACACCTTTCGTTCGGCTCTATCAGGCAAACTGTATCATCGGCATACATTAATATTTTTTGTTCTTGATTTGCCATTTTTATTCCCTTAATGTCTACATTACAACTGATCCTTTTTGCGAAAACATCCATGACTAGTATAAATAAATAACAACTCAACGCATCCCCCTGTCTACATGATCTAGCCAATTTTATCATCCCTGACAAATGTCCGTTATACAAAACCCTAGCAAACGAACCAATGTATAATGTGTCAAACCATCTTATGATATTGGGCGGAAAATTTCTTACTTCAAGCACCTTTCTAATAAAAGACCAGCTTACTGAATCAAATGCTGCTTCAATGTCCAAGCTCAACAAAATTCCACTTGTCTGCTCCTGTTTCATGAGCTGTATTATATCATATATCATCCTAATATTATCTCCAATGAATCTCCCCTTCAGATAAGCAGACTGGCAAACATCTATTATTTTTTGTAGAACCACCTTCAATCTGTTCGCAATAGCACCCGAAATTATTTTGTAGCAAACGTTGAGAAGGGTTATAGGTCTATATGATTTTAATAAATCTCTTGGTTTATTTGGTTTCGGTAATAGTACAATTATTCCCTCTCTTAATGTCTGTGGAAGTGCACCTTTTGAAAAACTTTCATTACACATAGCATGAATGAACTCCTTTAGATCTGACCAGAAAAATTTATAAAAATCGACGGAAAAACCATTGCTACCTGGGGATGTCCCTTTTTTCATTTTGAAAAGGGTCGACCCTAATTCTGATAGAGTTACTGGCTCCTCTAACTTATACCTGTCCGAGTCATTTACCCCTGTTAATTCTATTTCCGACAAGTAGATATCGCATTCTTCTTCTATTATATTATGATTTTGCTGACGAAACCTTCTTTGAAAGAAATCTTCAAATGTTTTCAGAATATCTGTCTGATTTCTTTTGATACCTTCTGATGTCTTAATACATGGAATTATCTTACTTTCGTACCTTCTCTTTTCCAGCGTCAAAAAATATTTAGACGGCTTCTCTGAGTTCTCCCTCCATATTGCCCTGGACCTAACTATGCTTCCCCTTAATCTCTTTTCTCTAAGATGCTCTAATTCTTTCTTCTTACCCTGTAGCTGATCACTTATTTCACGGCTACCTATCTCATCAATTTTCTTTTCCAGCTCGCATATAATGTCCTCTAATTGCCTTTCTTCATTCCTCTCCTCTTTTGTCTTTTGAATACCGAAGGAAACAGTCTCTCTCCTTAGTGTTAACATCAATACCTCAAAGAAAAGAGATGAGCTTATAGTGAACTCTACACAAGTAAGGTTTTCTTTAACATAATCATCCCTATAAATAGGTAATGCATATTCGCATACCGTAGTTTTTATGGTCTTTTTTACTAAGTTTATATAATTTGGATCGTTCAATAAAGAGGCATTGAATTTGAACAGCCCCCTCCCTCTCGGCTGTTTCGTGATGTCTAATCGCAACGTTATCATGGAGTGGTCTGACCTGTAGCCTGGCTGAATTTCAGTTGTTTCGACATAGCCCTCCAAACTGCCGCTAATGAGAAACATATCCAGCCTAGCCTGTTTAACCACTGGACTCCCTACCCTCCAGGTATATCTCCTGACTTCTGGGTTCCTTTCTCTATATATGTCTATCAGTCCATTTTCAGCCATCACGTTTTTCACAGCCTCTTTTGCTTTGATGTTGTTTTCTCGCCTGTAGTTGAAATTGTCCATCCTTTGATTTAGAGTTAAATTAAAATCACCTCCAATTATACATGGCATATCTACTTCACCTATCATCCTACTTATTTTCTCAGACAAATTGTTGTAGAAACTAGGGTCATCTGAATTAGGACCATATATATTTACCAGACACAAATCTGTCGTATCCTGTATTCTGGCCTTAGTAATGATGAAGTTACCATTCTCATCTAAACTTGTATCGCTGAAGCAGACTTCTATATTTTTAGTCAATATTGCCACGCCCCTCGCATTATTCGCATACGGCGCTATTAGAACATCCGTTCCCCATGCGTTTCTGAAATAGGGAACTCCTATTTTCCAGCAATGGATATCTTGAAGGAAGCAAATATTGAAATTCTGATTTCGTAAGTAGGCAAACACATCCTTCCTTTTCCTGAAATCTCCTAACCCTCTGCAATTAAAAGATACAAATTTAATATCACTCATATTTTAGATTTAATCAATGACTCAATCTAATATTTACTCCCATTCTTGGAAAACAATGGCAAAAAAACTGATCAACGCTTGATGTGAACGCCCAACCCGGCCACCAGCACTCACATCGCAGACTCTCTCCTACGCACGAGAGGCTCATACATTCCATCTCCATGCACTTCAACGACTCAAAATAAACCAAATTTAACACACACATAACACGACAAAGAAGACAATGCAAATCTCCGTAATGATCTGTAACACGACGCCTGTGAATTTCTCGCATTTTGTTTTTATGTGTCATGCTTTTATACTTTTTTCTATTTTTACTGATGACAATTGTATCGCTATCCACGCAAGGTACGCACGTGACATCTTATACTTATACAAGTACGCATCCTCACTCTGCCCCACCTCTTCAATCTTATTACGGGACAAAAACAAGTCATTTCCAGTACGTTCTGATATCACCTGTTCTACTTTTCCCAGACACTCTTTCCTGGATTCTGGCCCCTTCTCCTAATCCCCCGGACTGGATCGCAAATACAGTTGGTTGGGATCTCAGTTCAGCGCCCTCTTCATCCCCCCTTCCCTCGGCCGGCGATAGATGTCGCGCTTTACCCAGGTCGGCGTGCGCTCCACCACCGCTCCTCTGTCCTGGCGGAAGGCTGGAGGTCCGCCTCCCCACTCTACCCCGACCGGGAGATCCACCAGTTCCCGTCCCCTTCCCCGCCCCACTTCCCCCCACGCCGGCTGTCAGTTCTCGCCCCTTGCGCCGTACCTCGGCTAGAGGCGAGTCCAGGTGCATCGAGCGAGATGTCACCCCGTCCGGCTCCGATGGGCCACTCGTCGCCGTCGCCGTCGCCGTCTCCTGTCGCCTCCTCCCTCCTGCGTCCGCGTTGGCGCTCCTCCTCCAGTCCTCTCGTCCGCCGGCGTCAGTCCGACCAGTCAGCGGCGGCCCCAGGTCGGACGGACCGGCGCACCGATCTGATCCGGGCCTCTCAGCACTCAACCCCGCTGCAGAGGTCTCCATGAATCCCGGCCGAGACTCCCCCGTCACGCCACCACTTCGCCAACCCGCCCGCGGGCCCGAGCCAGGCCGCCCGGGCAGAGGCGGATCCAGCCTAGGAGCCCGGGCGACGTGCCGGCCGAGCGCCGGCCGGTCTCCGCTCCTTATCCCGCCGGGCGCCGGTGCTGGGCCCGCCCCGGCGTCCGTGCTCCCGCCGCAGACCAGCGGGCCAGCGTCTGCCGGCGCGATCGCTGTCCGCCCGGGGTCACGCGACCTCGGCTGGTCAGGCGCAGGGGCGACTCCAGGTACCGCCGAACAGGGAGTCTCTACTGCGACATGAGTTGCACTCCATCGCAGCAGATATCCCGCCTCCTCCCTATTCCTGACTCTCGTGAGCCGATCTTCTCTGCTCACAGCGAAGAGCACCTCTCCTCCTCTCGTCAGCACGGTTGACAACCTCCCCTCTCTGCGCTCGTGGAGGAGCAGATTCAGAACATCTTGCCTGATCGGAGTCAAGTTTTCATTGATGAAGATTTTGTGACCCCTCAGCTTGTGCTTGGATCTGTACACTTGATCTCTCAGCGAGCCTCTTTCGTCCCCTGCAAATTTGACTAGTAAGCGATTTCTAGGCAGACGCTTTACATAGACTATTTGTCCCGGAGCAACTTCTAGCTCGAGCAGTCTATCAATCACAGCTACCACCGCCACTACAAGTCTGTCATCGCTTTCTGGGATATGCAGGTCTCGCCCTGCAAATATCAGATGTGGCCTCCTCCTCAGCTTCTCAGCGTCCTCCCTCTCCTGCTCAAGCTGTGCGACTCTATCTTTCATGCTTCGCCAGCCCTCGTGAATTTCCTTCAGTTCCTTTTCCAGCGCGGTTACTTTTTGCGTTGTTACTGTAATGGTTTCATACGCAAAGTTAAGAGAGTCTTCTATGCCAGCTATTCTTTGATCGAGTGCTTTCTTAATCTCCTTTACAGCCTCACCGGTTTTCTCCTCAATGAATGCCTTCAGTTCCTCCGTCGCTCCATCCTCCTTCTCTGGTGTTCCCGACTCGTGACGTCTTTTCCGTTGTTTTGTCATGCCGAGTCTTCTATGACCACCACTGCACTGAGTACTCGCCCACTCTGTCCCGCTCACTGCTCTCGCTGAGCTACTCACGCGGAGCGCCCGCACGCACGTCCGTCCGCCACGGCTGACCGGACGCGACCGCTTGAAGCTTCTTGACGTCAACTTCGGAGCTGAAGGGTACGCCGACCTCATCGACTGGAGCTCAGCGGAGGTGACGCAGCCACCGCTCCTGCGAGATCTCAGCGACAAAGACCTGCAGGACATCCTGAAAGCCCAGCTGCTGTCCCGCCGTACCCGGTACACACCCAGGCTGTGGAGAGGACCGTCAGGATGGTGACGGAACTTTCTTCGGTGCTGGGCGAGGAATAGAGGCACGGTCTCATCAGGGCGAGGCTGAAGCACCGACGCATCCTCCCAGCCATCAACTCGAAACAGGACCTGCGCCCTTCATATGCAATGCATGGTACCGATTATTGACTCAGTTGTACATTACAATAAATTTATCTAAAAAAACGAAATGTGCTATGTATTTAGTTACGACTGCTTAAACTTTTTTCTCATTCGCTATGAAAACAAACAAAAATCCAACAGCGTGAAGACGAAGTCCTGTCTCGACACTCATTCCGTTGTTAGTCCACCCGAATCAATATATTGGTAAGGTCAGGCTTTCTTGAACTAATCGACTGTTTCTCCTATGAAGACGCTAAGCTCGTAAAACTTTTCCACCGAACCTCTAATATCCTACATCGATCGGGGTGACTGCAGCCTGTCGACCATTTCAAGTGGGGATGACCCGGCTGTCCTGCTCCATCGCCACAACCTCGCCCATTCTGTCATCAACTGAATTGACGGGGCGTCAATTCAGTCTGCCGAATGCCGAGCTGAGCTAGACCGGCGGCCGGTGTTCCGTGCGTATGAGGTGGAGATACGTTGTTTTGCCTTTGCACATCTGATTGGGAAATAGAGTGAATACAGCTTTGGCTTGCATTTTCAGGTTAGTTTCAATCTGTTTGCATCAGTCTACCCTAAAACAGGTTTGTATGATCGCTTACAGTGGCTGCACAATCATGTAACAGTAATAACATGCTTCCGAACTACCGGTGATATAGGTGGCGCCACCATCGATAGATTGAGAAAAGGTCTCTTAGTAAATGGACTCGCGCTCACCAATTATTGATCTTAGCAGGAAAAACTCTTCAGATTTCATTTTCTTAATCATCAGCGACACTTTTTGTTTTATTCCAATATAATTTTGAAATGGACGACACACCCTAATGTGGACTACTGGGCCTCTGGTGTATCTTCTGTGCAAATTTCAGCTCAATCGGAGGTGACCCGAACCTGGGCTGAACATGTGCTGAACCTGGGCTGAAACTGGGCTGAACCTGGGCTGTCTTGATGGACATATTTTTACCTTTGTAGGCGAACTAATACATATGTATAGGCCAAACGACCCGTCATAGGAATAAACTTCAAAGTGCGGACGCCCCTGGAGGCTTTATTTGAAAATGTCACGAATAGCCATTTGGTGACATTGTGGAGCTGCCTAAGGTCAATGTTTGTGCTAATTCTCGACGCAATCCGAGGGGACCGCGAATATGCCGAATATCAAAATGGACATTCGCGAATATGCTGTGAAATTATTGTCAGTTACGGGTTATCTCGAGACCCCGTTTCCGTGTACTACCTCAGTCTTTGTCAGGATGTACCGATACTCTGGTCATTTGTCAGGATAGACCGTCATGTGATTTCGCTGCTTCCACTCCTCACAGTTCCGATCCCTCACTCAACCCACCAGAGACAGGGATTCAGATACCGTGATTATTTACAATAGAATACCGACACCATAGTTAAACACGCTATTTCACACAAGGGCTCACACACACATAGTGAAACATGCCATTTCACACCAGGGCTCAAACACACATAATCAAACACGCCATTGCACACACGAGCTCAAACACACATAGTCAAGCACACACACTAGAAACGGTCACACCTACTATGTACAACAGCCCGGCACACTGTCCAACATAGTGCCGAGCTGGACCTAAGGTCCCTGAGTTGGTACTACACTTACATCGTGACAGTGGGGTGGGTGGTGGCGCGAGTCGTCCTCGGCAGCAAGTCCGGGGAAGATGAGAGAATGGACCTCATATATGATGCCCGCGGCACGGCCGGCTTGTGTCGCCGCAGGGCTACGGTAACACAGTGCTATTGGATTTAACATAACATATCTCGGCTATGCGTAACAGGTCGGCGCCCTGTTACGCATCTTAACTGGTCGCTTGATGCACAGTCCCGGAGGCTGGTGATCTGATGGCCGCCCCCGGCGATGCGGAGGGTTCGCCGATGATGAAGGGTGTGTCGCGGCGTGCGACGCACCCCAATCATTAACCGGCCGGCTCGGTCCTCCGGTCTCTTGGCAATTTTCTGGCTGGAGGGCTGAACGGTGGCCTTGGGCAGAGCGGAGGGTTCTGCCTGGTCGCTCGGATGATCGTTCATGCCCTAGTGATTGATGATGCTTGGCGGGTGCGGCAGAAGCGGTTCCAGTCAGTGGCGACCCATGGACAGGTGGCCATGAGGTGCACCGCTTCCCCCGGCTTTCGGCTGATGCCGCCCTTACTCGCACCGCCCGGTCCCACGGGATTTCTGACTGGAAGCATGTTGTTGTTGCGACTCGGCGGCCCGACGCCGCCTCACCGCCGCCGGCTGACCGGTGATGTTTACCGGCTCGGCGGCCCGCGACCCGGCGGCTCGACGCCGCCCCGCCGCCGCCGGTTGACCGGTGTTTACCGGCCGCGGCCACTGATTGTTCACGGCTCGGCGGGCTGGCGCCGCCGTCGTCGTCGTCGCCGCCTTCACCGCTGTCGTCGCCGCCTCTGGTCTGGTTCTGTGACAGATAATATTTCCACAATGCATTTTGCCTTTGTAGGCGAGCTAATACATATTTATAGGCCAAACGACCCGTCATATGAATACACGGACGCACGTTCGTGTCACATGCACAATTGTGCCCTGTGCAATCGCGTTAATCACCGCTGAGAGAAGATTTTCGCAATTTTCAATCGATTTCACATTTTGAACATATTTCCGGGTCATGTGGTGGACTGTCTTTGAATGTCACAACTAGTCACTTTCTCAAAATATGTATACATGCCTCCTGTTTAGATATGCCAAGTTCTGAATTGATCGGTGGAGTTCTGCTATAGTTTCTATGGCTCTGAATGATCACATGTTAACACGTGGAGAGGTGCCATTTTCAAAGTGTGGACGCCCCTGGAGGCTTTATTTGAAAATGTCACGAATAGCCATTTTGTGACATTGTGGAGCTGTCTAAGGTCAACGCTTGTCCCGATTCTCGGTGCAATTCGAGGGGACCGCCATCTTAATGACCGTTTTTGACCACAATGACCGCAAGCTTTGATCACCCATATCTCTTCTATTTTTGAATGTCACAGACAGACACATATATTTTCTGACAGAGGAAGAAGAGCTCTAGTTGTCTGCCAAATTTCGTAAAAATCGACGGGGTCCACCGATTTTACCTTGAACTATGAATGTCATTTTTGGACGCCATTTTGAATGTCAGAACTGGAGGGTGTTATTTTTGAATTGAGCCTATTTTATACTATGATTGTATACATTTTCATCGAAATCGATGGGGTCCGCCATTTTCATGACCTCAGATAACCCCGATGACCTTGAAATGTGACCGCCGATATCTCCTATAATTTTGAATGTCACAAATACACACATATATTTCCTGAGAGAGGAGGAATAACTCTGTTAGTCTGCAAAATTGCATTATGATCGGTGAGTACCGCGGGTACCATGCATGTGTCACGCGAAGGTGAATGTGCACGTCGAACTGAATTGATGAACGTGGTTCCATAGCGCTGTAGTCAAGGTCGTATGTGACAATTTTATTTTAGAGCTGAAAATGACGTAATGTATAATTACACCTATTGTATAGCCATGAAGCTGCTATTTCAACCAAACATTAGCCTTTTCTATGACAATTAATTTTGACATATTATGTATATATCTATATATCTATATATCTATATATCTATATATCTATATATCAATAAATCAATCAATCAATCTATCTATCTATCTATCTATCTATCCATCCATCTATCTATCTATCTATCTATCCATCCATCTATCTATCTATCTATCTATCCATCCATCTATCTATCTATCTATCTATCCATCCATCTATCTATCTATCTATCTATCCATCCATCTATCTATCTATCTATCTATCCATCCATCTATCTATCTATCTATCTATCCATCCATCTATCTATCTATCTATCTATCCATCCATCTATCTATCTATCTATCTATCCATCCATCTATCCATCCATCTATCTATCTATCTATCTATCCATCCATCTATCTATCTATCTATCTATCCATCCATCTATCTATCTATCTATCTATCCATCCATCTATCTATTATCTATCCATCCATCTATCTATTATCTATCCATCCATCTATCTATTATCTATCCATCCATCTATCTATTATCTATCCATCCATCTATCTATTATCTATCCATCCATCTATCTATTATCTATCCATCCATCTATCTATTATCTATCCATCCATCTATCTATTATCTATCCATCCATCTATCTATTATCTATCCATCCATCTATCTATTATCTATCCATCCATCTATCTATTATCTATCCATCCATCTATCTATTATCTATCCATCCATCTATCTATTATCTATCCATCCATCTATCTATTATCTATCCATCCATCTATCTATTATCTATCCATCCATCTATCTATTATCTATCCATCCATCTATCTATTATCTATCCATCCATCTATCTATTATCTATCCATCCATCTATCTATTATCTATCCATCCATCTATCTATTATCTATCCATCCATCTATCTATTATCTATCCATCCATCTATCTATTATCTATCCATCCATCTATCTATTATCTATCCATCCATCTATCTATTATCTATCCATCCATCTATCTATTATCTATCCATCCATCTATCTATTATCTATCCATCCATCTATCTATTATCTATCCATCCATCTATCTATTATCTATCCATCCATCTATCTATTATCTATCCATCCATCTATCTATTATCTATCCATCCATCTATCTATTATCTATCCATCCATCTATCTATTATCTATCCATCCATCTATCTATTATCTATCCATCCATCTATCTATTATCTATCCATCCATCTATCTATTATCTATCCATCCATCTATCTATTATCTATCCATCCATCTATCTATTATCTATCCATCCATCTATCTATTATCTATCCATCCATCTATCTATTATCTATCCATCCATCTATCTATTATCTATCCATCCATCTATCTATTATCTATCCATCCATCTATCTATTATCTATCCATCCATCTATCTATTATCTATCCATCCATCTATCTATTATCTATCCATCCATCTATCTATTATCTATCCATCCATCTATCTATTATCTATCCATCCATCTATCTATTATCTATCCATCCATCTATCTATTATCTATCCATCCATCTATCTATTATCTATCCATCCATCTATCTATTATCTATCCATCCATCTATCTATTATCTATCCATCCATCTATCTATTATCTATCCATCCATCTATCTATTATCTATCCATCCATCTATCTATTATCTATCCATCCATCTATCTATTATCTATCCATCCATCTATCTATTATCTATCCATCCATCTATCTATTATCTATCCATCCATCTATCTATTATCTATCCATCCATCTATCTATTATCTATCCATCCATCTATCTATTATCTATCCATCCATCTATCTATCATCTATCCATCCATCTATCTATCATCTATCCATCCATCTATCTATCATCTATCCATCCATCTATCTATCATCTATCCATCCATCTATCTATCATCTATCCATCCATCTATCTATCATCTATCCATCCATCTATCTATCATCTATCCATCCATCTATCTATCATCTATCCATCCATCTATCTATCATCTATCCATCCATCTATCTATCATCTATCCATCCATCTATCTATCATCTATCCATCCATCTATCTATCATCTATCCATCCATCTATCTATCATCTATCCATCCATCTATCTATCATCTATCCATCCATCTATCTATCATCTATCCATCCATCTATCTATCATCTATCCATCCATCTATCTATCATCTATCCATCCATCTATCTATCATCTATCCATCCATCTATCTATCATCTATCCATCCATCTATCTATCATCTATCCATCCATCTATCTATCATCTATCCATCCATCTATCTATCATCTATCCATCCATCTATCTATCATCTATCCATCCATCTATCTATCATCTATCCATCCATCTATCTATCATCTATCCATCCATCTATCTATCATCTATCCATCCATCTATCTATCATCTATCCATCCATCTATCTATCATCTATCCATCCATCTATCTATCATCTATCCATCCATCTATCTATCATCTATCCATCCATCTATCTATCATCTATCCATCCATCTATCTATCATCTATCCATCCATCTATCTATCATCTATCCATCCATCTATCTATCATCTATCCATCCATCTATCTATCATCTATCCATCCATCTATCTATCATCTATCCATCCATCTATCTATCATCTATCCATCCATCTATCTATCATCTATCCATCCATCTATCTATCATCTATCCATCCATCTATCTATCATCTATCCATCCATCTATCTATCATCTATCCATCCATCTATCTATCATCTATCCATCCATCTATCTATCATCTATCCATCCATCTATCTATCATCTATCCATCCATCTATCTATCATCTATCCATCCATCTATCTATCATCTATCCATCCATCTATCTATCATCTATCCATCCATCTATCTATCATCTATCCATCCATCTATCTATCATCTATCCATCCATCTATCTATCATCTATCCATCCATCTATCTATCATCTATCCATCCATCTATCTATCATCTATCCATCCATCTATCTATCATCTATCCATCCATCTATCTATCATCTATCCATCCATCTATCTATCATCTATCCATCCATCTATCTATCATCTATCCATCCATCTATCTATCATCTATCCATCCATCTATCTATCATCTATCCATCCATCTATCTATCATCTATCCATCCATCTATCTATCATCTATCCATCCATCTATCTATCATCTATCCATCCATCTATCTATCATCTATCCATCCATCTATCTATCATCTATCCATCCATCTATCTATCATCTATCCATCCATCTATCTATCATCTATCCATCCATCTATCTATCATCTATCCATCCATCTATCTATTATCTATCCATCCATCTATCTATTATCTATCCATCCATCTATCTATTATCTATCCATCCATCTATCTATTATCTATCCATCCATCTATCTATTATCTATCCATCCATCTCATCTATTATCTATCCATCCATCTCATCTATTATCTATCCATCCATTCCATCTATTATCCATCCATTCCATCTATTATCCATCCATCCATCTATTATCCATCCATCCATCTATTATCCATCCATCCATCTATTATCCATCCATCCATCTATTATCCATCCATCCATCTATTATCCATCCATCCATCTATTATCCATCCATCCATCTATTATCCATCCATCTATTATCCATCCATCTATTATCCATCCATCTATTATCCATCCATCTATTATCCATCCATCTATTATCCATCCATCTATTATCCATCCATCTATTATCCATCCATCTATTATCCATCCATCTATTATCCATCCATCTATTATCCATCCATCTATTATCCATCCATCTATTATCCATCCATCTATTATCCATCCATCTATTATCCATCCATCTATTATCCATCCATCTATTATCCATCCATCTATTATCCATCCATCTATTATCCATCCATCTATTATCCATCCATCTATTATCCATCCATCCATCCATCCATCCATCCATCCATCCATCCATCCATCCATCCATCCATCCATCCATCCATCTATCCATCCATCCATCCATCCATCCATCCATCCATCCATCCATCCATCCACCTCTCCACCTCTCCACCTCTCCACCTCTCCACCTCTCCACCTCTCTCCATCTCTCTCCATCTCTCTCCATCTCTCTCATCTCTCTCCATCTCTCTCCATCTCTCTCCATCTCTCTCCATCTCTCTCCATCTCTCTCCATCTCTCTCCATCTCTCTCCATCTCTCTCCATCTCTCTCCATCTCTCTCCATCTCTCTCCATCTCTCTCCATCTCTCTCCATCTCTCTCCATCTCTCTCCATCTCTCTCCATCTCTCTCCATCTCTCTCCATCTCTCTCCATCTCTCTCCATCTCTCTCCATCTCTCTCCATCTCTCTCCATCTCTCTCCATCTCTCTCCATCTCTCTCCATCTCTCTCCATCTCTCTCCATCTCTCTCCATCTCTCTCCATCTCTCTCCATCTCCTCCATCTCCTCCATCTCTCTCCATCTCTCTCCATCTCTCTCCATCTCTCTCCATCTCTCTCCATCTCTCTCCATCTCTCTCCATCTCTCTCCATCTCTCTCCATCTCTCTCCATCTCTCTCCATCTCTCTCCATCTCTCTCCATCTCTCTCCATCTCTCTCCATCTCTCTCCATCTCTCTCCATCTCTCTCCATCTCTCTCCATCTCTCTCCATCTCTCTCCATCTCTCTCCATCTCTCTCCATCTCTCTCCATCTCTCTCCATCTCTCTCCATCTCTCTCCATCTCTCTCCATCTCTCTCCATCTCTCTCCATCTCTCTCCATCTCTCTCCATCTCTCTCCATCTCTCTCCATCTCTCTCCATCTCTCTCCATCTCTCTCCATCTCTCTCCATCTCTCTCCATCTCTCTCCATCTCTCTCCATCTCTCTCCATCTCTCTCCATCTCTCTCCATCTCTCTCCATCTCTCCATCTCTCATCTCTCTCCATCTCTCTCCATCTCTCTCCATCTCTCTCCATCTCTCTCCATCTCTCTCCATCTCTCTCCATCTCTCTCCATCTCTCTCCATCTCTCTCCATCTCTCTCCATCTCTCTCCATCTCTCTCCATCTCTCTCCATCTCTCTCCATCTCTCTCCATCTCTCTCCATCTCTCTCCATCTCTCTCCATCTCTCTCCATCTCTCTCCATCTCTCTCCATCTCTCTCCATCTCTCTCCATCTCTCTCCATCTCTCTCCATCTCTCTCCATCTCTCTCCATCTCTCTCCATCTCTCTCCATCTCTCTCCATCTCTCTCCATCTCTCTCCATCTCTCTCCATCTCTCTCCATCTCTCTCCATCTCTCTCCATCTCTCTCCATCTCTCTCCATCTCTCTCCATCTCTCTCCATCTCTCTCCATCTCTCTCCATCTCTCTCCATCTCTCTCCATCTCTCTCCATCTCTCTCCATCTCTCTCCATCTCTCTCCATCTCTCTCCATCTCTCTCCATCTCTCTCCATCTCTCTCCATCTCTCTCCATCTCTCTCCATCTCTCTCCATCTCTCTCCATCTCTCTCCATCTCTCTCCATCTCTCTCCATCTCTCTCCATCTCTCTCCATCTCTCTCCATCTCTCTCCATCTCTCTCCATCTCTCTCCATCTCTCTCCATCTCTCTCCATCTCTCTCCATCTCTCTCCATCTCTCTCCATCTCTCTCCATCTCTCTCCATCTCTCTCCATCTCTCTCCATCTCTCTCCATCTCTCTCCATCTCTCTCCATCTCTCTCCATCTCTCTCCATCTCTCTCCATCTCTCTCCATCTCTCTCCATCTCTCTCCATCTCTCTCCATCTCTCTCCATCTCTCTCCATCTCTCTCCATCTCTCTCCATCTCTCTCCATCTCTCTCCATCTCTCTCCATCTCTCTCCATCTCTCTCCATCTCTCTCCATCTCTCTCCATCTCTCTCCATCTCTCTCCATCTCTCTCCATCTCTCTCCATCTCTCTCCATCTCTCTCCATCTCTCTCCATCTCTCTCCATCTCTCTCCATCTCTCTCCATCTCTCTCCATCTCTCTCCATCTCTCTCCATCTCTCTCCATCTCTCTCCATCTCTCTCCATCTCTCTCCATCTCTCTCCATCTCTCTCCATCTCTCTCCATCTCTCTCCATCTCTCTCCATCTCTCTCCATCTCTCTCCATCTCTCTCCATCTCTCTCCATCTCTCTCCATCTCTCTCCATCTCTCTCCATCTCTCTCCATCTCTCTCCATCTCTCTCCATCTCTCTCCATCTCTCTCCATCTCTCTCCATCTCTCTCCATCTCTCTCCATCTCTCTCCATCTCTCTCCATCTCTCTCCATCTCTCTCCATCTCTCTCCATCTCTCTCCATCTCTCTCCATCTCTCTCCATCTCTCTCCATCTCTCTCCATCTCTCTCCATCTCTCTCCATCTCTCTCCATCTCTCTCCATCTCTCTCCATCTCTCTCCATCTCTCTCCATCTCTCTCCATCTCTCTCCATCTCTCTCCATCTCTCTCCATCTCTCTCCATCTCTCTCCATCTCTCTCCATCTCTCTCCATCTCTCTCCATCTCTCTCCATCTCTCTCCATCTCTCTCCATCTCTCTCCATCTCTCTCCATCTCTCTCCATCTCTCTCCATCTCTCTCCATCTCTCTCCATCTCTCTCCATCTCTCTCCATCTCTCTCCATCTCTCTCCATCTCTCTCCATCTCTCTCCATCTCTCTCCATCTCTCTCCATCTCTCTCCATCTCTCTCCATCTCTCTCCATCTCTCTCCATCTCTCTCCATCTCTCTCCATCTCTCTCCATCTCTCTCCATCTCTCTCCATCTCTCTCCATCTCTCTCCATCTCTCTCCATCTCTCTCCATCTCTCTCCATCTCTCTCCATCTCTCTCCATCTCTCTCCATCTCTCTCCATCTCTCTCCATCTCTCTCCATCTCTCTCCATCTCTCTCCATCTCTCTCCATCTCTCTCCATCTCTCTCCATCTCTCTCCATCTCTCTCCATCTCTCTCCATCTCTCTCCATCTCTCTCCATCTCTCTCCATCTCTCTCCATCTCTCTCCATCTCTCTCCATCTCTCTCCATCTCTCTCCATCTCTCTCCATCTCTCTCCATCTCTCTCCATCTCTCTCCATCTCTCTCCATCTCTCTCCATCTCTCTCCATCTCTCTCCATCTCTCTCCATCTCTCTCCATCTCTCTCCATCTCTCTCCATCTCTCTCCATCTCTCTCCATCTCTCTCCATCTCTCTCCATCTCTCTCCATCTCTCTCCATCTCTCTCCATCTCTCTCCATCTCTCTCCATCTCTCTCCATCTCTCTCCATCTCTCTCCATCTCTCTCCATCTCTCTCCATCTCTCTCCATCTCTCTCCATCTCTCTCCATCTCTCTCCATCTCTCTCCATCTCTCTCCATCTCTCTCCATCTCTCTCCATCTCTCTCCATCTCTCTCCATCTCTCTCCATCTCTCTCCATCTCTCTCCATCTCTCTCCATCTCTCTCCATCTCTCTCCATCTCTCTCCATCTCTCTCCATCTCTCTCCATCTCTCTCCATCTCTCTCCATCTCTCTCCATCTCTCTCCATCTCTCTCCATCTCTCTCCATCTCTCTCCATCTCTCTCCATCTCTCTCCATCTCTCTCCATCTCTCTCCATCTCTCTCCATCTCTCTCCATCTCTCTCCATCTCTCTCCATCTCTCTCCATCTCTCTCCATCTCTCTCCATCTCTCTCCATCTCTCTCCATCTCTCTCCATCTCTCTCCATCTCTCTCCATCTCTCTCCATCTCTCTCCATCTCTCTCCATCTCTCTCCATCTCTCTCCATCTCTCTCCATCTCTCTCCATCTCTCTCCATCTCTCTCCATCTCTCTCCATCTCTCTCCATCTCTCTCCATCTCTCTCCATCTCTCTCC
>JAXIVJ010019920.1:5000-16610 GCA_036785665.1 Chirona hameri | reverse complement strand
CAGGTGTCGGGTCACTGACAAGTTTCGGGTCACTGACAGGTGTCGGGTCACTGACAGGTGTCGGGTCTCTGACAGGTGTCGGGTCACTGACAGGTGTCGGGTCACTGACAGGTGTCGGGTCATTGACAGGTGTCGGGTCTCTGACAGGTGTCGGGTCACTGACAGGCGGGCGTCAAGCTGGCACTGAGCAGACGCCAGACAGCTGCACACTAGGCAGTGGCCCTCCGCTGGTTACACCAGACAGTGGCCCTCCGCCGGTTACACCAGACAGTGGCCCTCCGCCGGTTACACCAGGCAGTGGCCCTCCGCCGGTTACACCAGGCAGTGGCCCTCCGCCGGTTACACTAGGCAGTGGCCCTCCGCCGGTTACCCACGTCAAACATCAACTGGCAGTGTTGCACGCTTCGGCTCAAACAAACTGAGTGCATTTTTTGCATTTTCTTCCGATATATATGTTTTTGATAAATCAGTTTGTTCACACAATCACGTTTTATTTTGAAGAAACTCACGCAGACACTAACAGCGAATGTTGTTTCTATGGAAATCAAATGAAATATTGGTAAAGCTGGACGAAACTGTTTCTTAGATTGCTCGTCCTTCCTTAATTGAGCATGTCATGCTAAAATATGTCAACACTTCGTATGCTTCGAATGTGGTGGCTACCAGATATTCCTCACGTCCGAATATTATAAGTCGCCGTCCACTGCACTTGCCCAATCGCCTAACGGTGAATTTAACATGGAGGCCTATGGGGAAACGCGCCGACTTGTCGCCTAACGACCGAAAGCGCGATTAGGCATGTTCAGGTGACGATGGGCAATATTTTCCCTTTTAACTCAGCCACAAATCAACTGTTGCTCACTTCCTTGGAACTTTCCGAACTTTCACAGACGGCACGTAGGACAATGCCCTGAAATTAGCCGCGCAAATTCGGCTGTTTGGTCGTTAGGCGTGAGTGCAGTGGACGACGACCTAAAATGTTTTCCACGTAGCATTGCAGGCGTGCGATTACTTTGATGCATGTAACTGTTATACGTTTTGTTCTGCTATCCACAGATATACCAGCTATGCATTCCGTTTCGGACATATACCAGCTATGCCAGCAATGCCGGCGGCGGGTCTAGTTCAGGAATGGAATGGGTGAAATGAATTAATGTGTCCAAAGAATCGCCCCTCAGGCCGATGTGTTTTGTTTTGATAGCTATTTTCCTAAGCTTCACTCGATTTAGCTTTTGGTTGCACTTATCTGCCACAAAAGTACTGAAGTGCTTGCATTCCTGTCGATGAATTGAGTAACTATATTGAGTAACTATATTGAGTAACTATATTGAGTAACTATATTGAGTAACTAATTGAGTAACTATATTGAGTATCTATATTGAGTAACTATCCCGTGGTCTTGTTTGTTTGTCCCCTGCCAGGTGGCGAGACCATGGGTTCTTCCCCGCCACCTGTCAGTCCGTCCACCCCATCACCATTCATGACCCGGCCGGCGCCGGCGCTATGTCTGGGGCTCCCTTCTCCGTGGCCACGGCCTCCGATCTGATCGATCCGGTTTTCTGGGTGTCACCTGGGCACCCCGTGAGCCGGACCTTGCAGCGGGGCCACCGCCGCCACCACCGCCGCAGCCACCGCCACCGCTGCCGCCACCGCCGCCACCGCTGCCGCCGCCGCAGCCACCGCTGCCGCCGCTGCCGTCACCACCAACGATGCTGCCGCCACCGCCGCCACCACCGCCGCCTCTGCCACCGCCGCCACCGCTGCCGCCGCTGCCGTCACCACCAACGATGCTGCCGCCACCGCCGCCACCACCGCCGCCTCCGCCACCGCCGCCACCGCTGCCGCCGCTGCCGTCACCACCAACGATGCTGCCGCCACCGCTGCCGCCACCGCTGCCGCCACCGCTGCCGCGGCCGACCCTGCCGCGGCCGACCCTGCCGCGGCCGACCCTGCCAGCGGCCGACCCTGCCAGCGGCCGACCCTGCCAGCGGCCGACCCTGCCGCGGCCGACCCTGCCAGCGAGCAGCTGACTTATAAAGGCACCCCGCTGGCGGCGGGGGTTTTGATGAGGCCCGGCTGCTGCCCACGTTACCAGCAGTCGGCTGAAATTCTGGACACTGGGATTCCGACCGCCCTCATCCGGGGGACGATGGACGAGACGCGGAATCCAGCAGGGGCGTGTTTGCCGATACGGCATTGTTTTTACATGCGACAGCAAAACATTGGCAACAAAAACAAAGTGGGATGCATTTAAAGTGGGGTGCCATGTAGATGCCGGAAGCAACAAACCTCACAAGTACGACCAACACGCGTCACCACGCATTCCAGTCAGGAGTAAGAGCCACCTACGGTATCGTTCGAGTGATTTACATAGCTTCGCTAATCGAACAAGAAAAGTTTGCAATGAATGATCCCTGGAAAACGTTGTATACATACACCTTCAGTATATACATACACCTGCAGTGCAATTAGTCGGAAACTCATTAAAGTAAACAACACAAGTAAAACGGCTGTAGAAGTACACAAACATTTCTTAAACAATATTGAATACCAATTAGAGAAATGCCTTCTGAAGTTCCTGGGAAAAAGCAATGTGTAAATAAATGTAAACGTATTCACCCTTGAAGGTCAAACATAATACGCATTCACTAAGTACAACCGGCTTGCAGAGACAAGCGAAACATAATGTTACATTTAAATGGGACACATCCCAAACAAGATACCATGCACTCCTTTACTAGACATTACCCAACAATCCACTGCATATTGCACGCGGTTTAACTTTGTCTGCTTTCTCGACTACATATCTACCAGTAAGGCGCCGTAGTTGGCGATGAACGAGCGAGCGCGAATGAAATGTATGGTGAATTTCAACTCGATTGGGCAAGTAGTTTCTGAGATACAAAAAGGTGCGCACGTGCGCACGTGCAGGAACCCCTGACTTGTGGGAAAGAGGCGGCTGAGAGGTCCTTAACCACACACCGAATTTGAACACAATCGGCTCAGCCGTTAATCAGATATAGAATAGGGGTGTGTACGTGCGCACGTGCAGAGGCACCCCATGCCTGACTTGTGGGAAGGCGGCGGCTGAGAGGTCCCTAACCACACACAAAATTCGAGCACAATCGGCTCAGCCGTTCCTGAGATAGATAATAGGGTGTGCACGTGCGCACGTGCAGAGGCACCGCACCCCGACTTGTGGGAAATTGGCGGCTGAGAGGTCCCTAATCACACAACAACTTTGTACACAATCGGCTCAGCCGTTCCTGATATATAGAATAGGGGTGTGCACGTGCGCACGTGCAGAGACACCCCACCAATGACTTGTGGGAAGGCGGCGGCGGAGGGGTCTCTAACCACACACCAAATTTGAACACAATCGGCTCAGCCGTTCCTGAGATGAAGAATAGGGGGGTGCACGTGCGCACGTGCAGAGGCACCCCACCAGGCACGTAGCCAGTATTTCGTCCAGGGGGGGGGGGGGGAGGCGGCGCCTCGAAAGGGCCCTTCCCGAGCGTTGAAAGGGCCCCCTTCCCAAGCGTTGAAAGCCCCTCCCCCCCCCAAACAAAAAAACGGATGAAAAGGCATGTTAAAAGGATGGAAAATGCAGTATGACAGGTATGGTATGAGCCATACCAACTTTTAGAAGCAGGAGTTAGCAAACTGCCATATCAACTTTGGAACCAGCGACACCAATTTGGAATCAGCTATACCAACTTGGAATATGTTTTAAGCTCAAAACTTGGAACTCTTAAACAAATTGCGCCGCGGAGCGGCGCGAAAATTTTGAATCTTATGCCCTGGATATGCTTTCTCATCAATGCGTCGCATTGCGTATGGTGCGGACCTCTAAAATTGCTATATTGTGCGATTAAAGTGAGGTAAAAAGGTGCTAGAGTGAACTATTTTGCCCAATTATATAGGAAAGTAGCAACATAACACATACATGCGCCAAGAAACGGACATATTTTTTCCTAACCCGCATATAATTGAATTTGAAGTTAAATTGCGCCGCGGAGCGACGCGAAAATTTTGAGTTTCATTCCCTGGACAACTGTATTCTTACTGTTGAAAGGCCCAAGGTCCCTTCAGATCGTCTAGGGGCCCCTCTGACCTTGTCAACGGCCTTCCGACATATTCAGGGACTCCTCTAGGATGCGCTAAGTGAAAAGACATGATGTGGAGTGGGTGATATATATATAATACAAAGAGGGCTTACTCTACAGGAGAAAAAAATGGGAGCTTTCGGGTATATTGTAGCACCCTGACGAAGGGTGTTACAATATACCCGAAAGCTCAGCTTTTAATATTTTATTGTGGAGTAAGTCCTATTTGTATTTCATCTTCATCTGGAATCTCTACGTGCTTTGACCCTTCCGGTCTCACCATGGACTTCTCTGACCTTCCAAGAAGCCCCTCGTGTGTGTCAAGGGGTCCATTCGGCCTGTTCAGAGGTCCTTTCGACCTGGCCAGGGACTGCACTCGCTGCTATGTCGCCCTGCCGACATGCTCAGGGGCAAGGGCGGCGGATTGCGGGGCGCAGGGTACCCAAATCCCCCACCGTTGACAATCCTGGGGGGGGGGCAAAAGGGTCATTTTGCCCCCAGATTGCGCAGGCTAAAATCTGGGGGGGGGGGGCAAAACGACCATTATGCCTCCCATGATTTTCGACTGGGGGGCATTTTGGGTACCCTGCCCCCCGCAATCCGCCACGCCTGCTCAGGGGCCCTCCGACCTGCCCAGGGGCCCCTCCAGTCTGGCTAGGAACTCATACGGCATGTTCAAGGGGCCTTCGGATCGGCCCGGGGACTCTTTCGGTCTAGCCAGGTCTGACTTGCCCTGTGTCTGACTTGCCCAGGAGCCCCTCCGATCTGCCCAGCGACTCTTCTGTTCGGACTGCGCTGGCTGCTTTGTCGCCCTGTACACATGCTCAAGGGGCCCTCCGACCTACCCTGGGGACCCTCTGTGCTGGCCAGGGGCCAATTCGGCATGTTCAGGGGCCTTTCTTACTCACCCAGGGGTCCTTTTGGTCTGGTCAGGGGCCCCTTCGATCTGCACAGGGACCCTTTTAGCTTTCCGGGGGCCCTCTGGGTCCCCAGATCCTCCAGGGTCCTCCAGGGGCCCTCTAGCCTTCTAAGGGGCCCTTCCAACCTGGCAAGGGGCTGCGCTGGTTGCTTTGTTGCCTTGCGACATGCTCCGAGGGCCCTCTGACCTACCCTGGGGCCCCTCCGTGCTGACTAGAGGCCCATTCGGCATGTTAAGGGGCCCTTCTGACCCACCTAGGGGCCCTTTCGGTCTGGTCAGGGGCCCTCTGACCTGTA
The DNA here is from genome assembly GCA_036785665.1 of Chirona hameri. NCBI lineage: Eukaryota > Metazoa > Arthropoda > Thecostraca > Balanomorpha > Balanidae > Chirona > Chirona hameri. Next base: position 11,289 of record JAXIVJ010019920.1, on the reverse strand, counting down.
CAGGGGCCCTTTTAACATACCAGGGGCCCTCTGGTCTGTCCAGGGGCCCTCCAACCTACTCAGGGGCCCTTATGACCTGCCAAGGGACTGCGCTGGCCGCTTTATCGCCCTGCCGACATGCGCAGGGGCCTCTCGACCTGCCCAGGGGCTCCTCTGTGCTGGCTAGGGGCCCATTCGACGTGTTCAGGGGGTCCATTTGACGTGCTCAGGGGGCCCTCTGACCCGCTCAGGTGCCCTTTCAGTCTGTCCAGGGACCCCTCTGACATACACAGGGCTCTTTTGAACGTCCAAGGGGCCCTCTGGTCTTTCAGAGGGCCCTGATGGCCCTAAAGGGCCTCTGAGGTCCTCTAAACTCTCTAAAGACCAGGCTTCGCGTGGTAAAGAGCTCATGATACCGCGCTCCGCGGGGTCTCGTCGGCCCTTTTTCGGCGCGCTGCGCGCCCCGAAAAGGGCCCTCCTGGATTTCAGGGGGCGGCCGCCCCCGCCCCCCCCCCCCCCCCCCCCGTTGACTACGTGCCTGCACTTTCCCATGACTTGTGGGAAGGCGGCGGCGGAGGGGTCCCTAACACACACCAAATTAGAACACAATCGGCCCAACCGTTGCGGAGTTTTTGCAAGAAAACACTTTTAAACACCCCTCACGCGGCACGCGCCACGCGCCGTGGTAGTCACCCACATCAGTCGGCACTGGTCTCAAACAGGTTAGGTTGGATAGGGCTACTCAGCAAAGAAACCCGCTTGTCAATCGGACGTACAGTTGCAGAGATATTAGCTTCTCAAAAGCGTCGCCACGGGCCGGGTCGGGCCGGGTCGATCCGAGTCGGGCCGGGTCGAGCCTAGTCGGGCCGGGTCGGGCCGAGTCTCAGACTCAGACTCAGATGTATATTGAAGTGATCCACAACAAGCGTGTGGCTGTTACCCCTCTCGTCGGAAGATAAAAGAAGGTCAAATGATCAGGCGGACGTGCAACACAGTCACTCACGAATTCATACAGGTCAAGATGAAGCACATCACATACATCACATACGGGCCCGGGAAACGGCAAATAGAGTCAGTCGGGCGCGGCAGACTGAGCCGACAGATGTCGCCTTAGGCGGCGAGAAAACGGCGGCACGGAAGCTCTAGCAGGTATGGGGGCAACGAGTTGTACAGTGCCGGACCGCGACAGCTGAAGCGCCTCTTTCCAATCTCAGTGCGCGACCGGGGCACAAACAGGTCGCAGTCCTGGCGAGTGGTCCTGCCCGACACTTCCCGCACCTCGCGCATCTCAGCCACAGTGGCGAGACCCGCGGCCAGCTCCTCAGGCTCGCCGAGACGGCGCACTTTGTGTGTCAAACACAAAGTGCGGTACAAGACCAGGTTCTCCGCGCCGAGCCAACCCAGCTTCTCAAGCAGGTCCGATACATGATCAAACTTTTTGCGGACGAAAATCACTTTTGCCCCAAAGTTAATATTTTGTTTAATTCGAGACAGGTTCTTCCGTGAACCGTTACCATATATGGTGATCCAGTATCGGACCTGCGAGAGAACCAGAGCGTTGACCAGCACAGAGATGACGGACGATGGCAGGCGGCTCCTAAGATGTGATGGACCACTGAGAATGCCAAAACAGCGTCTAGTGACGGAGGTTACATGGGCGTCCCAGTTCAAACTGCGATCGAAGGTGATGCAGAGATTCTTAGGTTCCGAAATAGGTACGAGAGTGTGATCGCAAAATTTTACCGTGAAGTTCGGGGCATTGCGCAAGTTTTGAGCGCTTCCCAACAGCATCAGTTGAGTTTTCTCAGTGTTGATTTTTAAGCCGTTTCCACGAAACCAGATGTCTAGAGAAGCAAGCGCACGTTCCATCCTATTCACGACGTTATTGAACTCTGACTTTTTCCACTGACTAAAACTTGTGTATCACCGGCATACTGTACTACTACTGCGTCCTCGGCGAACAAGCTGAGGTCGTTGGCGAAGACGCAGTAGAGCAGAGTGCCGAGGGCAGAACCCTGAGAAGAAAAAAAACGATGCTGTTGGGAAGCGGAGCTGAAATTTGTATGTTGCCCAGAGCGTCAGTGAAGCTCACGCTCGGAGTGTGATTCTGAAGATAAGCAGAAAACCATGTAATATCAATTCCGTAAAGCTGCAATTTTGTCAATAATTTAGCGTGGTCTATCTCATCAAAACACTTGCTCAAATCCAGCAGGCAGAGGAGGGACAGCTCTCCACGGTCGTTAGCGGAAAGGATATGATCGGAAATGGATATCAGGGCGGTTTCCGTCGAGTGACGAGGACGAAAACCGTGCTGAGTTGAGGAAAGGAGGTGGTTTTGGGAGAGGTAATTGTAGAGCTGTTGATGGACGGCCCGCTCTACAATTTTGGAGATCACTGGAACTATGGAAATTGGCCGGAAGTTGGATGGATTAGAAGGATCACCGGCTTTATGGATTGGGTAAACGAGGGGGTGTTTCCAGGATTGAGGAACATCCGAGAAAGAGATGCTGGAATTGACCAAATGCAGGAGCACCGTGCCAATCGCGTCAAAAGACATGCGGACCATGCGGATGCAGACGCCGTCCTCACCGCGAGAAGCTGACCCGTTCATACCGAGTACTACCGCCCGCAGCTCGGACAGAGTCAGGGGCGACAGCGTGAGCGCGCAGGCACCGACACGTGGCAGTCTGCAGGGCAGGACCGGGGTCTCCCCCAAGTCCCGCACCTCACCGGCAACGCGTGGGCCTACGTTGACGAAAAAGCGGTTCAACTGATCAGGCGCAGCACCAGGCAGTTTGCGATCGGCCCTCCCGCTCCCAACGGCCGGCCGTATAACCTTCCACATCGCACTGCGTCCCTCCTCGTGAATACACCGCCGAATGTCATCACAGGTGTCACGCCTAATCGCAGATCGTGCGGCACGGTTCAGTTGTTTATACTCGGCCGAACTGTGGCCAAGTGAGGCGAGCGCCGCGCGTCGACGAGACATGATGGTTCTGGTATGATCACTGACCACAGGGGCACGCTCGTTTCTCATCCGCATAGTCCGCACGGGGGCATGTGAGTCAACTATGGGTACAAATGTATCGATGAAACGGTCCCATGTAAGAGTGACCGTGGGCGAATCTAGCACAACAGTCCAGTCAGCACATACTAAGTCGTAATTGAAATCAAGGATGGAAACACGGCGCAGATAACGCGTACGAACAGTTCGCCGCGGTTGGCGTGGGCGAGGCACGTCTATGCGAGCACGAACAAACCTACGCGGGCTAAAATGACAGAAAACAGTGGCGCATCGCTTTACAAGATTACGACAGTTAGATATAAAAACATCTAGTAATGAACCGGAGACATAGGAGCGGGCCGGGTCGGGCCGGGCCGGGCCGGGCCGCTCATATTCAGACTTTTCCGATATACCACGGAAGGACGAGCGGAGCGCTTCGCGCTCGCTCGTAATAAACTGGGTAGTTTGCTTTCCTGCGAATTCTGGCAGGTGTGCCCCACTTTTCTACACACACTCGTCTTGAGCTGCCTTCTGTCTGCATGCAAATTATAGTCGCTTGGATGGCTTGCCTTTCCATTTGATTGCCCAGCGTTCCGGCCCTGCGAAAGAAAGATGCTGAAAGATGCTGCGTCAGAAGCAGCACTCCGGAGACTTAATTAAAAAGAAATATTCGTAAACTGAGATGGCCGTCGCGCCTTCTTTCACGAATTCTCGCGTCAGCTATTGCTGTTCGTATGCTGGAAAAGGCATTCTGTCACAGTGAATACATTCTACGTCTGATGGGTGATGGTGACGTCAGAGATGGGTGATGGGTGACGACAGAGATGGGTGATGATGACGACAGAGATGGGTGATGGGTGACGACAGAGATGGGTGATGGGTGTCGACAGAGATGGGTGATGGTGACGACAGAGATGGGTGATGGTGACGACAGCTGATGGGTGATCGTGACGACAGCTGATGGGTGATGGGTGACGACAGCTGATGGGTGATGGGTGACGACAGAGATGGGTGATGTGTGACGACAGAGATGGGTGATGGTGACGACAGAGATGGGTGATGGTGACGACAGCTGATGGGTGATGGGTGACGACAGAGATGGGTGATGGGTGACGACAGAGATGGGTGATGGTGACGACAGAGATGGGTGATGGTGACGACAGCTGATGGGTGATGGGTGACGACAGAGATGGGTGATGGGGACGACAGCTGATGGGTGATGGGTGACGACAGAGATGGGTGATGGGTGACGACAGAGATGGGTGATGGGTGACGACAGAGATGGGTGATGGGTGACGACAGAGATGGGTGATGGGTGACGACAGAGATGGGTGATGGGTGACGACAGCTGATGGGCGTCAGGAATAGTCGGCCATGGGTAGCACCATTGTGTCACCGTTTCCGGACCACACTGAGAACCTCTGCAACTGGGAAGTATATATCGGAACTAGAGTATGAAATGGATTGGATTAATCTAATGGATGTGTGATCCAGTCCAATCCAATTAGGAATGGATTGTATTGGAACATACATTTTTACTTTGAATGGATTTAGATTGAACTGGATTCATTGTTATATGTTGAATATTCAAGTTTCAACAGCCATTCAATCTAAGAGGTTCACTACAGGCGAGTCTTCATGGTAATTGATCATTTTGCGTAGTGTATGTTTCTAACAAAGCAACTTCTTCAAAGAACTGTTATTTAGTATGTGTTTTAGCACTGTTTTGAGAACAATTTAAGACATTGCAATTACAATAATAAATAACCTTATTCTCATAATGCCGAAAAATATTTTAAAAAGACAAAGTCAAATTAAGGAGCTTTCGGCTTGCGCCTTCATCAGCCATAAAAGTTTTTAAAGTTTTATGGCTGATGAAGGCGCAAGCCGAAAGCTCCTTAATTTGACTTTGTCTTTTTAAAATATTTTTCGGCATTATGAGAATAAGGTTATTTATTATTGTAATTGAACTGTTATTTAGGTAAAATTTAACAATTTTCTGCAAACCAGAATGGACTGGTTTGGGTCGGATCAGCTTTGCCAGACACCTCATGGATTTAGATTGTATCTGGATTATGGTTTCATGGATTTGGATTGAATTGGATCGCAATCACTCAATCCATGTCATACTCTGATCGGAACAGCATCTTCGGACGGGCCCTGACTTAGTTCAGAAACCGCCCGGATGAGAGTAAGCCATGCACGTAACACCACCCGGACACACAACCTGACCTTGACCTGGGTATCTACGGACATTTGACCTTGACCTCATGACCGTGTCCGTGTGGCGCCTGATCCGGCTAACGGACCGCTCAGTGACCTTGTAGCCTGCCGCGGGGGGGGGGGGAAGAGAGGGCGTGGAGGAAGGTGGGAAGATAATGTCCGTGTTTTTATGACTCGTGCTGTGCTCCTGGGAGGTTGTTTGTAGCTGAGGTTGTATACCCTGCATACGCTGCAAGCGATCGGCCTAAATCGGTACCGGAGCTGGGCACAAGCAAGTCATGCCTCAGCAGTGTGTGTGTGTGTGTGTGTGTGTGTGTGTGTGTGTGTGTGTGTGTGTGTGTGTGTGTGTGTGTGTGTGTGTGTGTGTGTGTGTGTGTGTGTGTGTGTGTGTGTGTGTGTGTGTGTGTGTGTGTGTGTGTGTGTGTGTGTGTGTGTGTGTGTGTGTGTGTGTGTGTGTGTGTGTGTGTGTGTGTGTGTGTGTGTGTGTGTGTGTGTGTGTGTGTGTGTGTGTGTGTGTGTGTGTGTGTGTGTGTGTGTGTGTGTGTGTGTGTGTGTGTGTGTGTGTGTGTGTGTGTGTGTGTGTGTGTGTGTGTGTGTGTGTGTGTGTGTGTGTGTGTGTGTGTGTGTGTGTGTGTGTGTGTGTGTGTGTGTGTGTGTGTGTGTGTGTGTGTGTGTGTGTGTGTGTGTGTGTGTGTGTGTGTGTGTGTGTGTGTGTGTGTGTGTGTGTGTGTGTGTGTGTGTGTGTGTGTGTGTGTGTGTGTGTGTGTGTGTGTGTGTGTGTGTGTGTGTGTGTGTGTGTGTGTGTGTGTGTGTGTGTGTGTGTGTGTGTGTGTGTGTGTGTGTGTGTGTGTGTGTGTGTGTGTGTGTGTGTGTGTGTGTGTGTGTGTGTGTGTGTGTGTGTGTGTGTGTGTGTGTGTGTGTGTGTGTGTGTGTGTGTGTGTGTGTGTGTGTGTGTGTGTGTGTGTGTGTGTGTGTGTGTGTGTGTGTGTGTGTGTGTGTGTGTGTGTGTGTGTGTGTGTGTGTGTGTGTGTGTGTGTGTGTGTGTGTGTGTGTGTGTGTGTGTGTGTGTGTGTGTGTGTGTGT
>JAXIVJ010019919.1:0-16614 GCA_036785665.1 Chirona hameri | reverse complement strand
TACATATACCTGGGGGCCCGAATTTTCCCATACCAGGTTAGGTGGGCGCCACTTGAAGCGTTTTCACCACCCCTGCCGGGCCCAATCCCGTTCCAGCCTATTCAGCCAGACCCAAACCCGTTCCAATCCGAATTCCTAATTGATGGGGCTCCCATTCCCACCCGTTTCAGCATATTTAACTTTCTGTGGTACTAAAAAGTTATATGGTCTGTCCCATACCCGTTCCAACCCGTTACTTTCCCAAAAGTTTGCCCCATTCCCACCTATTCCCGTCCCATTCCCATTCCCATACGGGATTCCCACTCCATGAATGGCTCTAATTACAGTGACAACATGCTCTAACTACATGACACTCTTAGTGAGCTTCGGGAACTTCCTCCTGTGTGCCTCACGCTCTGCAGCAGCCACTGTAGGTCGGTCTCATCCTTGGTGATCGCACCAGCAAACTGTTGGACAAGCTGGACGCCCCCCTCTGCGGTGTCATTTGTGACCTCCAGCGCCGATACGAACTTGCGCAGCTCCTTGTATTCTCCGCTGTTGTCCCACTCCTCTGGAGCGTCGTCCAGCCACTCCCCTTGTGGTTCATGACACTGACACCAGTCAGGAGTCCCCGTCTATGACTAGACGGACCATCCTCTGTGCCGGGGAGACTTGACGGTCCCTCCTCTGTACCCGAGAGGCTCGATGGACCCTCCACTGTGCCGGAGAGACTGGACGGACCCTCATCTGTACGAGAGAGGCTGGACGGACCCATCTGGTAGAGGTACCAGAAAGGTTGGAGGGTCCTCTCTGTTAGTGGTAGGAGGGTCCTCCTTTCTACCAGAGAGACTGGACGGACCCTTCACTGTACCAGAGAGGCTGGACGGACCCTCCCTCCTCTGTACCAGAGAGGCTGGACGGACCCTCCGCTGTACCGGGGAGACTGAACGGACCCTCATCTGTGCTGGGGAGGCTGGACGGACCCTCCTGTGTTCCGGGGAGATTGAACGGACCCTGCTCTGTACCAGAGAGGATGTACGGACCCTCCTATGTGCCGGGGAGGCTGGACGAACCCTCCTCTGTACCAGAGAGACTGGACGGACCCTCCTGTGTACCAGAGAGGCCAGATGGACCCTCCTCTGTACCAGAGAGACTAGACGGGCCCTCCTCTGTACCAGAGGGACTGGACGGACCCTCCTATGTACTAGAGAGGCTGGACGGACCCTCCTCTGTGACAGATAGGCTTGACGGACCCTCCTCTGTATCAGAGAAACTGGACGGACCCTCCTCTGTACCAGAGAGGCTGGACGGACCCTCCTCTGTACCAGGGAGGCTGGACGGACCCTCCTCTGTGACAGATAGGCTTGACGGGCCCTCCTCTGTACCAGAGAAACTGGACGGACCCTGCTCTGGGCCAGAGGGACTGGATGAACCTTCATCTGTACCAGAGAGGCTGGGCGGACCCTCCTCTGTACCAAAGGGACTAGATGACCCTCCTCTGTACCAGAGAGGATGGGCGGACCCTCCGCTGTGCCCCAGAGAGGTTGGACGGACCCACCTCTGTACTAGAGAGGCTGGACGGACCCTCCTCTGAACCAGAGGGACTGGACGGACCCTCCTCTGTACAAGTGAGGCTGGACGGACCCTCCTCTGTACCTGAGCGGCTAAACGAACCCTCCTCTGTGTTGGGGAGGCTGGACAGACCCTCCTCTATACTGGGGAGGCTGGACAGAGCCTCCTCTGTACCAGATAGGAATGATGGACCCCTTTCTGTACCAGAGAGGCTGGATGGACCCTCCTCTGTACCAGAGAGGCTAGACGGACCCTCCTCTGTACCAGAGAGGCTGGGCGGACCCATTTATGCACCAGAAAGGTTGAACGGACCCTCTTACGTACCAGAGAGGCTGGACGGACCCTCCTCTGCCGACGTGTGAAACGGAATAAAGAATAAAAAAATACTGTTCGATAGCTCGTGAAGAAATCATGTCGAAACTACTTCAGTCATGTTTTGGCTCAGGTCAATATTGAGGTCCCCTAAGATCATCAAAGGTCAAATTTTACCATTTTAGGACTTTGCCCCAGAAACCCCAAAATATATCGGGAACTACGTATTATACAACTATATTATAGGTAAGAAGAAAAAAACGGAAAAGTAACCGAAATCTCTTGAAAAAATGCTACCGCCATTGGTGTCCTCAAATTTTAACTCAGGTCAGATCTCAGAGTTTAGGCTTCAGAATCCAGAGGCATGAAGGTCAAAACAGTCTTGAAGACTGTTTTGGCAAATAAGTGTTTAGTTAATAAAGTCTTATCTAAGCACGATAGAACAATAACTTTAACGTTATTGTGTTTATCTCCTCAAGGCGCTTCGAATCATATTATTTTGAAATTGGTTTAAGTCAAAGTAAAAATTTGACCTCAGCTCAGGGTCATCCGAGGTCATCCGAGGGTCATATGGCAGCTCAGGTGGGTCGCACGGCACATGTTGTGAGGTGCCCCGGCAAGATAAACACAATGGTGTTAGTATCACGTCTATATCTTTATTTAATCAAACGTTGTTGGCAACAACGTGTTGGTGACCCCAGATGACCTCAGATGACTTTATAGGGCTCACTGATCAAAAATTGTGCCTGAGTCATCAAGAATGACTTATAATAACATAATTTTGACAGATTTGGTCTGATATAATGTATATCACTTGAATAAGAAGCATTTGCAATTTGTATCATTGACTTTTAATGGGGATGTCACGTGATCTACCTGAACATAGGTCACCAATATAATATATCTGAGATTAACGAATTGTAGGTACTGATGGCCTAGTTAAATCCTGTAATATAGAAACCACTCGGCCTAAAACTGTGGCTGTGGCACGACCGCAAACTTTTTGGAGGTGGAATCACGTGACCTGACTTGAGATGACCCGAGGTAACAATTTGCACACAATCAGTGGATGATTGATATCCAACCACCTGTGGCAAAAACGGCGGCGCGTAGCGCCGGCTGCACTGCTGTTCTTTACTCGAAAACCTTAGTGGGTGGGGTTAATAAATTGGTTGAGTTTCAAATAACCGTAGCTGCCCCTCGATGTTATGAGAGGCTAATAATAATAGAGTTCATATTCTGATAAAAATATACCGGAAATCACCATTATTATGTACGTTGTTATTATTATGTATTATTATGGTGTAGATAAACGACTGACTCTTGGAATGTCTGACGAACCTTATACATTTTGACCCGGGATCTGGGTAAATAAAACAGTGAAAAATATGGGAATGAGCACATTATGGGAAAATTTGGTTTTTATATTATATTTTCCCATAATTTCTATATTTTAAAACACCTTTAAAAAAGTTTTAAAATCGATTTAGAAAACGCTCCATTTCCCATTGCTTCAACAAAAACATGCCCTCGGGCGCCCTCCTGCATACGTCACAGGCGTCTTGCCAGATCTAGTAGGAACTAAACTTCGACCCCCCTGACTGCATGTATCTGGAAACTACGAAGTTGTATATTTGCTAGTAATGATTCGATCGATTCAAAGTCGATTCCGGATATTTTAAGCCATTCGGTTACATGTATTTGTCTTGATAACAAATGAATATTGTAACAATTCCAACGACACTTATATTGTAAACTCGCAAGGACCTCGTTGATTGGTGAAAAAATAGCACATTTTCATATTAATGGTGTTTAGTGTTCAAGAGGAAAACATTTTGACATGTATCTCTGACATTTTCAAATATTGTATAATCATTATTCTTATTACAGAGCTGAGAAGGCCAAACTCTCAACAACTTCAAATATAATTTTTCGTCTGATTGAAGGCTATTAAAAAACTAACATTGTCACCTGATGCCATCAAGTACACAAGTACATCAAGACGACAGAAATGATGGGACTTGAAGCCCATGCCTACGTCTAAGATATTATTGAAACGATATGAAGGTAAATGGCTTTCCTGTAGGTCTGGCGCCACTTTAGCTCACGCGCACTTTTGAAATGCTTGTCACGGCAAGCATGGCATGGAAATGATACATTTCATTATTATTGTTGCCACTTCGTTCTATCATTGGCATGATTTCATGGACAGTTTCTTCGATGATTGTTTCAATCCTCTGAGTTGCGTGCTGGGCGTCATTAAATCCAAGAGGGATCTCCACCCACACTCCGTTCCAGGACTAGTTATCAGAGCCTGCGCACCACCAGACCGTGCAGGTATAGGTGTTTTATTGCGGAACATTTTGTTTTCATCGACACCGCTGCATGCCAGCCACATCCTCCTGCGATGATGCTGACCGCCGATCGATGCCAGATCGGCCGCGAATTATATAGTCTGCAGTTACAGTATGTAGACCGTTGCTGGTAGTCTGTAGTCTGTAGTATGTACACCGTTGTTGGTAGTCTGCAGTCTGTAGTATGTAGAACCGTTGTTGGTTGCCTGTAGTCTGTAGTCTGTAGTATGTAGACCGTTGTTGGTAGTCTGTAATCTGTAGTATGTAGACCGTTGTTGGTAGTCTGTAGTCTGCAGTCTGTAGTATGTAGACCGTTGTTGGTAGTCTGCAGTCTGTAGTCTGCAGTCTGTAGACCATTGTTGGTAGTCTGTAGTCTGCAGTCTGTAGTATGTAGACCGTTGTTCGTAGTCTGTAATCTGTAGTGTGTAGACCGTTGTTGGTTGTCTGTAGTCTGCAGTCTGTAGTATGTAGACCGTTGTTGGTTGCCTTTAGTCTGTAGTCTGTAGTATGTAGACCGTTGTTGGTAGTCTGTAATCTGTAGTATGTAGACCGTTGTTGGTTGTCTGTAGTCATCAGTCTGTAGTATGTAGACCGTTGTTGGTAGTCTGCAGTCTGTAGTCTGCAGTCTGTAGTATGTAGACCATTGTTGGTTGCCTGTAGTCTGCAGTCTGTAGTCTCTAGTATGTAGACTGTTGTTGGTAGTCTGTAGTATGAAGCATGTAGACCGTTGTTGGTAGTCTACAGTCTGTAGTATGTAGTATGTAGACCATTGTTGGTAGTTTGCAGTCTGTAGTATGCAGTCTGTAGTATGTAGACCGTTGTTGGTAGTCTACAGTCTGTAGTCTGTAGTATGTAGACCATTGTTGGTAGTTTGCAGTCTGTAGTATGTAGACTGTTGTTGGATACCTGTAGTCTGCAGTCTGTAGTGTGTAGACTGTTCTTGGTTGCCTGTAGTCTGCAGTCTGTAGTATGTAGAGTGTTGTTGGTAGTCTGCAGTCTGCAGTCTGTAGTATGTAGACCGTTGTTGGTTGCCTGTAGTCTGCAGTCTGTAGTAGGTATGTAGACTGTTGTTGGTAGCCTGCAGTCTGCAGTCTGTAGTATGTAGACCGTTGTTGGTTGCCTGTAGTCTGCAGTCTGTAGTATGTAGACCATTGTTGGTAGTCTGCAGTCTGTAGTATGTAGTATGTAGACCGTTGTTGGTTGCCTTTAGTCTGCAGTATGTAGTATGTAGACCGTTGTTGGTTGTCTGTAGTCTGCAGTCTGGAGTATGTAGGCTGTTGTTGGTAGTCTGCAGTCTGTAGCAGACTGGTTATTGATTCGACACTGATTGAATCAATTGGAATCGTTCAATCAAAATTCCTTGAATAGAAAATAATTGATTCACCACCAGATCTTTTGACTCATGAATCGTGATTGAATCAAAACCCGCATCAAATCAAGGCTGATGGAATAAAAAGATTAAACGATTCTTAACAATTCAAGCGCACTGGTAAATTGTGCAAATACAGGCATTCCCAGTGGCTATATTCATTTATACTGAAATAGTATTGATGTAACACTGTTTTAATGATCATATATATCACTGATATGTATGTTTCGATTTGTATGGATTTGACATAAATTCACCACATATATTTAAATCTTGAATAAAACGTGAATCGCTTAAAATATTTGCTTTGATTCTTTGAATCGCAAGGAATCAATTCTCAAAATTGTATCCGTACATTGAACGGAGATTGAATCATTCAGATTCCAAAATGAATCATGATTGAATCGTTCCAAAAACGTTTAATCAATAACCAGTCTGGACTATGTAGTATGTAGACTGTCGTTGGTAGTCTGCAGTCTGTAGTAGGTGTGTAGAGCGTTGTTAGTTGTCTGTAGTCTGTCTGTCTGTAGTATGTAGACCATTGTTGGTAGTCTGTAGTCTGCAGTCCGTAGTATGTAGACTGTCGTTGGTAGTCTGCAGTCTGTAGTCTGTAGTAGGTGTGTAGATCGTTGTTAGTAGTCTGCAGTCTGTAGTATGTATACCGTTGTTGGTTGCCTGTAGTCTGCAGTCTGTAGTATGTAGACCGTTGTTAGTAGTCTGCAGTCTGTAGTATGTATACCGTTGTTGGTTGTCTGTAGTCTGCAGTCTGTAGTATGTAGACTGTTGTAGGTTGCCTGTAGTCGGCAGTCTGTAGTAGGTATGTAGACTGTTGTTGGTAGTCTGCAGTCTGCAGTCTGTAGTATGTAGACTGTTGTTGGTAGTCTGCAGTCTGTAGTAGGTAGTATGTGGACTGTTGATGGTTGTCTGTAGTCTGCAGCCTGTAGTAGGTGTGTAGATCGTTGTTAGTAGTCTGCAGTCTGTAGTATGTATACCGTTGTTGGTTGTCTGTAGTCTGCAGTCTGTAGTATGTAGACCGTTGTTAGTAGTCTGCAGTCTGTAGTATGTAGACTGTTGTTAGTAGTCTGCAGTCTGTAGTAGGTGTGTAGACCGTTGGTGGTTGCCTGTAGTCTGCAGTCTGTAGTATGTAGGCCGTTGTTGGTAGTCTGTAGTCTGCAGTCTGTAGTATGTAGACTGTTGTTGGTAGTATGCAGTCTGTAGTAGGTAGTATGTAGACTGTTGTTGGTAGTCTACCGTCTGTAGTAGGTAGTATGTAGACTGTTGTTGGTTGTCTGTAGTCTACAGTCTGCAGTATGTAGACTGTTGTTGGATGCCCGTAGTCTGCAGTCTGTAGTGTGTAGACTGTTGTTGGTTGTCTGTAGTCTGCAGTATGTAGTAGGTGTGTAGACCGTTGTTGGTTGCCTGTAGTCTGCAGTCTGTAGTATGTAGACCATTGTTGGTTGCCTGTAGTCTGCAGTCTGTAGTATGTAGACTGTTGTTGGTAGTCTGCAGTCTGTAGTAGGTAGTATGTAGACTGTTGATGGTTGTCTGTAGTCTGCAGCCTGTAGTAGGTGTGTAGATCGTTGTTAGTAGTCTGCAGTCTGTAGTAGGTATGCCGTTGTTTGTTGTCTGTAGTCTGCAGTCTGTAGTATGTAGATCGTTGTTAGTAGTCTGCAGTCTGTAGTATGTAGACTGTTGTTAGTAGTCTGCAGTCTGTAGTAGGTGTGTAGACCGTTGTTGGTTGCCTGTAGTATGCAGTCTGTAGTATGTAGACTATTGTTGGTAGTCTGCAGTCTGCAGTCTGTAGTAGGTAGTATGTATACTGTTGATGGTTGTCTGTAGTCTGCAGCCTGTAGTAGGTGTGTAGATCGTTGTTAGTAGTCTGCAGTCTGTAGTATGCATACCGTTGTTGGTTGTCTGTAGTCTGCAGTCTGTAGTATGTAGACCGTTGTTAGTAGTCTGCAGTCTGCAGTATGTAGACTGTTGTTAGTAGTCTGCAGTCTGTAGTAGGTGTGTAGGCCGTTGTTGGTTACCTGTAGTCTGCAGTCTGTAGTATGTAGACTGTTGTTGGTTGTCTGCAGTCTGTAGTATGTAGACTGTTGTTAGTTGTCTGAAGTATGCAGTCTGTAGTATGTAGACCGTTGTTAGTAGTATGCATTCTGTAGTATGTATACCGTTGTTAGTTGTCTGTAGTCTGCAGTCTGCAGTCTGTAGTATGTAGACTCTTGTTAGTTGTCTGAAGTCTGTAGTATGTTGACCGTTGTTAGTAGTATGCAGTCTGTAGTATGTAGACTGTTGTTAGTAGTCTGCAGTCTGTAGTATGTAGACCGTTGTTAGTAGTCTGCAGTCTGTAGTAGGTGTGTAGACCGTTGTTGGTTGCCTGTAGACTGCAGTATGTAGTATGTAGACCATTGTTGGTAGTCTGTAGTCTGCAGTCTGTAGTATGTAGACTGTCGTTGGTAGTCTGCAGTCTGTAGTAGGTGTGTAGAGCGTTGTTAGTTGTCTGTAGTCTGTCTGTCTGTAGTATGTAGACCATTGTTGGTAGTCTGTAGTCTGCAGTCCGTAGTATGTAGATTGTCGTTGGTAGTCTGCAGTCCGTAATCTGTAGTAGGTGTGTAGATCGTTGTTAGTAGTCTGCAGTCTGTAGTATGTATACCGTTGTTGGTTGCCTGTAGTCTGCAGTCAGTAGTATGTAGACCGTTGTTAGTAGTCTGCAGTCTGTAGTATGTTGACCGTTGTTAGTAGTCTGCAGTCTGTAGTATGTAGACCGTTGTTAGTAGTCTGCAGTCTGTAGTATGTAGACCGTTGTTAGTAGTCTGCAGTCTGTAGTAGGTGTGTAGACCGTTGTTGGTTGCCTGTAGACTGAAGTCTGTAATATGTAGACCGTTGTTGGTTGTCTGTAGTCTGCAGTCTGTAGTAGGTGTGTAGATCGTTGTTAGTAGTCTGCAGTCTGTGGTATGTATACCGTTGTTGGTTGCCTGTAGTCTGCAGTCTGTAGTATGTAGACCGTTGTTGGTAGTCTGCAGTCTGTAGTATGTTGACCGTTATTAGTAGTCTGCAGTCTGTAGTATGTAGACCGTTGTTAGTAGTCTGCAGTCTGTAGGATGTAGACCGTTGTTAGTAGTCTGCAGTCTGTAGTAGGTGTGTAGACCGTTGTTGGTTGCCTGTAGACTGCAGTCTGTAGTATGTAGACCATTGTTGGTAGTCTGTAGTCTGCAGTCTGTAGTATGTAGACTGTCGTTGGTAATCTGCAGTCTGTAGTAGGTGTGTAGACCGTTGTTGGTTGTCTGTAGTCTGCAGTCTGTAGTATGTAGACTGTCGTTGGTAGTCTGCAGTCTGCAGTCTGTAGTAGGTAGTATGTAGACTGTTGTTAGTTGTCTGAAGTATGCAGTCTGTAGTAGGTGTGTAGATCGTTGTTAGTAGTCTGCAGTCTGTAGTATGTAGACCGTTGTTGGTTGTCTGTAGTATGCAGTCTGTAGTAGGTGTGTAGATCGTTGTTAGTAGTCTGCAGTCTGTAGTATGTATACCGTTGTTGGTTGTCTGTAGTCTGCAGTCTGTAATATGTAGACCATTCTTGGTAGTCTGCAGTCTGTAGCAGACTGGTTATTTATTCGACACTGATTGAATCAATTGGAATCGTTCAATTAAAATTCCTTGAATATAAAATAATTGATTCACCACCAGATCTTTTGATTCATGAATCGTGATTGAACCAAACCCCGCATCAAATCAAGGCTGATTGAATCAAAAGATTTAACGATTCTTAACAATTCAAGTGCACTGGTAAATTGTGCAAATACAGGCATTCCTAGTGGCTATATTCATTGATACTGAAATAGTATTGATGTAACACTGTTTTAATGATCATATATATCACTGATATGTATGTTTCGATTTGTATGGATTTGACATAAACTCACCACATATATTTAAATATTCAATCAAACGTGAATCGATTAAAATATTTGCTTTGATTCTTTGAATCGCAAAGAATCAATTCTCAAAATTGTATCCGTGAATCGAACGGAGATTGAATCATTCAGATTCCAAAATTAATCATGATTGAATCGCTCCAAAAACGTTGAATCAATAACCAGTCTAGTTTGTAGTATGTAGTATGTAGACCGTTGTTGGTTGCCTGTAGTCTGCAGTCTGTAGTATGTAGGCCATTGTTGGTAGTCTGCAGTCTGTAGTAGGTAGTATGTAGACTGTTGATGGTTGTCTGTAGTCTGCAGTCTGTAGTAGGTGTGTAGATCGTTGTTAGTAGTCTGCAGTCTGTAGTATTTATACCGTTGTTGATTGCCTGTAGTCTGTAGTATGTAGACCGTTGTTGGTAGTCTACAGTCTGTAGTATGTAGATCGTTGTTAGTAGTCTGCAGTCTGTAGTATGTAGACCATTGTTGGTTGCCTGTAGTCTGTAGTATGTAGACCGTTGTTGGTAGTCTACAGTCTGTAGTATGTAGACCGTTGTCTGTAGTCTGCAGTCTGTAGTAAGTGTGTAGACCGTTGCTGGTTGCCTGTAGTCTGCAGTCTGAAGTATGTAGACCATTGTTGGTAGTCTGTAGTCTGCAGTCTGCAGTATGTAGGCTGTTGTTGGTAGTCTGCAGTATGTAGTATGTAGTATGTAGACCGTTGTTGATTGCCTGTAGTCTGTAGTATGTAGACCGTTGTTGGTAGTCTACAGTCTGTAGTATGTAGATCGTTGTTAGTAGTCTGCAGTCTGTAGTATGTAGACCATTGTTGGTTGCCTGTAGTCTGTAGTATGTAGACCGTTGTTGGTAGTCTACAGTCTGTAGTATGTAGACCGTTGTCTGTAGTCTGCAGTCTGTAGTAGGTGTGTAGACCGTTGCTGGTTGCCTGTAGTCTGCAGTCTGTAGTATGTAGACCGTTGTTGGTTGTCTGTAGTCTGCAGTCTGTAGTATGTAGACCGTTGTTGGTTGCCTGTAGTCTGCAGTCTGTAGTATGTAGACCGTTGTTTGTTGCCTTTAGTCTGCAGTCTGTAGTATGTAGACCGTTGTTGGTTGCCTGTAGTCTGCAGTCTGTAGTATGTAGACCATTGTTGGTAGTCTGCAGTCTGCAGTCTGTAGTAGGTAGTATGTAGACTGTTGTTGGTTGTCTGTAGTCTGCAGTCTGTAATAGGTGTGTAGACTGTTGTTGGTAGTCTGCAGTCTGTAGTATGTAGACCGTTGTTGGTTGTCTGTAGTCTGCAGTCTGTAGTAGGTATGTAGGCCGTTGTTGGTAGTCTGTAGTCTGTAGTATGTATACCGTTGTTGGTTGTCTGTAGTCTACAGGATGTAGTATGTAGACCGTTGTTGGTTGTCTGTAGTCTGCAGTCTGTAATATGTAGACCATTCTTGGTAGTCTGCAGTCTGTAGCAGACTGGTTATTTATTCGACACTGATTGAATCAATTGGAATCGTTCAATTAAAATTCCTTGAATATAAAATAATTGATTCACCACCAGATCTTTTGATTCATGAATCGTGATTGAACCAAACCCCGCATCAAATCAAGGCTGATTGAATCAAAAGATTTAACGATTCTTAACAATTCAAGTGCACTGGTAAATTGTGCAAATACAGGCATTCCTAGTGGCTATATTCATTGATACTGAAATAGTATTGATGTAACACTGTTTTAATGATCATATATATCACTGATATGTATGTTTCGATTTGTATGGATTTGACATAAATTCACCACATATATTTAAATATTCAATCAAACGTGAATCGATTAAAATATTTGCTTTGATTCTTTGAATCGCAAAGAATCAATTCTCAAAATTGTATCCGTGAATCGAACGGAGATTGAATCATTCAGATTCCAAAATTAATCATGATTGAATCGCTCCAAAAACGTTGAATCAATAACCAGTCTAGTTTGTAGTATGTAGTATGTAGACCGTTGTTGGTTGCCTGTAGTCTGCAGTCTGTAGTATGTAGGCCATTGTTGGTAGTCTGCAGTCTGTAGTAGGTAGTATGTAGACTGTTGATGGTTGTCTGTAGTCTGCAGTCTGTAGTAGGTGTGTAGATCGTTGTTAGTAGTCTGCAGTCTGTAGTATTTATACCGTTGTTGATTGCCTGTAGTCTGTAGTATGTAGACCGTTGTTGGTAGTCTACAGTCTGTAGTATGTAGATCGTTGTTAGTAGTCTGCAGTCTGTAGTATGTAGACCATTGTTGGTTGCCTGTAGTCTGTAGTATGTAGACCGTTGTTGGTAGTCTACAGTCTGTAGTATGTAGACCGTTGTTTGTAGTCTGCAGTCTGTAGTAGGTGTGTAGACCGTTGCTGGTTGCCTGTAGTCTGCAGTCTGAAGTATGTAGACCATTGTTGGTAGTCTGTAGTCTGCAGTCTGCAGTATGTAGGCTGTTGTTGGTAGTCTGCAGTATGTAGTATGTAGTATGTAGACCGTTGTTGATTGCCTGTAGTCTGTAGTATGTAGACCGTTGTTGGTAGTCTACAGTCTGTAGTATGTAGATCGTTGTTAGTAGTCTGCAGTCTGTAGTATGTAGACCATTGTTGGTTGCCTGTAGTCTGTAGTATGTAGACCGTTGTTGGTAGTCTACAGTCTGTAGTATGTAGACCGTTGTCTGTAGTCTGCAGTCTGTAGTAGGTGTGTAGACCGTTGCTGGTTGCCTGTAGTCTGCAGTCTGTAGTATGTAGACCGTTGTTGGTTGTCTGTAGTCTGCAGTCTGTAGTATGTAGACCGTTGTTGGTTGCCTGTAGTCTGCAGTCTGTAGTATGTAGACCGTTGTTTGTTGCCTTTAGTCTGCAATCTGTAGTATGTAGACCGTTGTTGGTTGCCTGTAGTCTGCAGTCTGTAGTATGTAGACCATTGTTGGTAGTCTGCAGTCTGCAGTCTGTAGTAGGTAGTATGTAGACTGTTGTTGGTTGTCTGTAGTCTGCAGTCTGTAATAGGTGTGTAGACTGTTGTTGGTAGTCTGCAGTCTGTAGTATGTAGACCGTTGTTGGTTGTCTGTAGTCTGCAGTCTGTAGTAGGTATGTAGGCCGTTGTTGGTAGTCTGTAGTCTGTAGTATGTATACCGTTGTTGGTTGTCTGTAGTCTACAGTATGAAGTATGTAGACCGTTGTTGGTTGTCTGTAGTCTGCAGTCTGCAGTATGTAGGCTGTTGTTGGTAGTCTGCAGTATGTAGTATGTAGTATGTAAACCGTTGTTGGTTGCCTGTAGTCTGCAGTCTATAGTATGTAGACTGCTGTTGATTGCCTGTAGTATGCAGTCTGTAGTATGTATACCGTTGTTGGTAGTCTGCAGTCTGTAGCATGTAGACCGTTGTTGGTAGTCTACAGTCTGTAGTATGTAGACCGTTGTTGGTAGTCTACAGTCTGCAGTATGTAGACCATTGTTGGTAGTCTGTAGTCTGCAGTCTGTACTATGTAGACTGTTGTTGGTTGTCTGTAGTCTGCACTCTACAGTCTGTAGTATGTAGACTGTTGTTGGTAGTCTGTAGTCTGTAGTATGTAGACTGTTGTTGGTAGTTTACAGTATGCAGTCTGTAGTATGTAGACCGTTGTTGGTTGTCTGTAGTCTGTAGTCTGTAGTATGTAGAACGTTGTTGGTAGTCTACAGTCTGTAGTATGTAGATTGTTGTTAGTACTCTGTAGCCTGTAGCATGTGGTCGGTAGTTCAGTAACGTTTAGTTCAGCTTGTGTATTTACTGTCCATCCGGGCGAGCGCGTTTTTACGGACCAAAGAAGTCAAACAAGGCTGTATACATAGTTTGCAGTCTGAAGCCTGCAGTATGAAGTCTGCAGTCTGTAGTCTGTAGACTCTTATTTGTAGTATGCAGCCAGTAGCTGTTGTCCGGGCAGAGCTGGGGAGGTGAGCCTCCAGTGGTGCGCCCAGCGACAGCAGTAACTGTTGTCCGGGCAGAGCTGGGGAGGTGAGCCTTCAGTGGTGCGCCCAGCGACAGCCGGCGCGCTGCGTCCAGTTTGTCCAACACTGCCAGCCAAGGGAGAAACTAATAATGGTCCTTGCAGTTTAGCATTTTCTGATAAATGTGATCTGAACCGTGTGCTTGGGTGGGTTTTCTGCAATCTGGGTGGCTTGCTGAACAGTGCACCTTGTTGCGTGGACTCTAATCCCTTCCATTCGATCGCTCGTAATTCCCTTTCAACGGGAGAATTCCGAGTCGAAAGCCTTGCGTGCCACAACGCCTCGTCATAGTTCTCCCGAGCAAATGACCTTATATCGGACCGCGGCCTCCGACCGCTGCACCCACCGACCGCAGCGGACCGCGGCCGCCGACCGCTGCACCCACCGACCGCTGCGGACCGCGGCCGCCGACCGCTGCACCCACCGACCGCTGCGGACCGCGGCCGCCGACCGCTGCACCCACCGACCGCAGCGGACCGCGGCCGCCGACCGCTGCACCCACCGACCGCTGCGGACCGCGGCCGCCGACCGCCGCACCCACCGACCGCAGCGAATGCTAGCCAGAGGAAAATGGCTATTCCAAGCCGGAGTGAGAGCAAATTTGGATTCGAACATCGCCCCCTTCCCAGGGTGGGAATGGAGTTGGGTAGTGGGTAGGGTAGAGTGGGATGGAGTTGGGTCGACATGGTGTTTGCCAGAGCGGGGCAAAGGAGCAGTCACAATCGCTCCAGCAGATTTCGCATTTTGAGAACAAAAGAGCCAAGAGGACATGATCGAACAAAATTGATAAGATGGCAACTCAAAATAGAAATAAAAGCAAATCATCGACAAACCGAATGAATCAGTTCCATTCATTGGAATTGCACTATCCTGGAAGAATAGTGTTGGCTGCAAGTTCAGCACCTCAAGTCTCCGCGGCGGAATTCATGCACTAGGCGGCGTACCAATACAATTTGTTTGTATTGTATGTATTGCATATGATCGCCAACAGAGCTACGCTCCACTGACGCGAAGTCGTGAAGATAAGATATAACAATAAATACACAACGCAGCACACACATCACATAATCACACAGCCTAAAGTTTACAGTCACAAACTACAGGGTTAAAACGTACTTGATCACCTGTGCTCTAAAAGCTCCAAAACTGTCATAAAAGATGTCTGCGTTAAAAGCACTGCCTAAAAAGGCATGCATTGCTCTAGGGAGCCGGCAGAACATCCCAGAGTCCACAGTTCTTACCCGTGCTCGAGGCACGGTTAAAAGAGAGACGGTGCGAGTCGATAGAGGCGTGCCGCCTCTATCGACTCGCACCAGGGGAAACGACTCGAGCAGGGGAAACGACTCGAGCAGGACCTGTGAGTCCACTTTCCCCCGCAGGATGTTCCTCAAGAAGAGCAGGTCATGCTGACTCTGCGTGATGCTAAGGAAGGAAATTTGAAATGAAGCAGAAGGCTACCATAAGAGAGAGAATTAGCTTGTCCGGAGGATGTATGAGTGAGTAGCCAAATAAGGAACTTGTGCTGCACTCGATCGACCCGCACCTTGTGGGAGTTGGCCACCCCCGCCCAGACCACGCTACAGTATTCTAAAATCGAACGCACGTTCGCGAAATACGCAGCTAGCGCTCGGTTGAATTTTGAAGTGCTAGTACCGACTTGAAAAGAACGAGTAAGGAGGCCTAGTGCTGGGTTGGCCCTGCTGACTATGTCAGAGACATGTGATGCAAAGGTTAATTTGGTGTCTAGTGTTACGCCGAGGTCCCTTTGCTTACATGATCCAGTTCGGTACTATCCAGAAAATATTTGGTCTGGACGGGTGCACGCCTGAGAGTCATCGTAAACGATTTGCATTTTGCAGGGTTGAGGGTCAGTCCCCACCTGACGGACCACGCTGACAGATGGCTGATATCCCTCTGCAGTAACAGTCCGTCAGCTGGGGAGGTGATTTTTCGGAAAATTTGACATCGTCTGCATACAAAAGGATTATAGGTTACTCAGTAGATCGTTAATGAACATCGAAAAGAGAAGGGGAGCCAAAAGTGATCCTTCTGGAACGCCGGAGGTCACCGGTTTCCAGTCGGAGGTTTTACCGTTGATGATAACTGTCGGGCGTCTATCAGACAGATACGAGACGAACCATTCCAATGCAAGCTCCTTCAAGTGGTAGGAGTGTTTTAGCTTGTGAATGAGAAGCGCATGGTTGACGCTCCGAAAAGCGGCTGAGTAATCAGTATAATTGGCGTCCGTCTGATATCCGTCGGATATGACCTCCCACGCGTTCACCTGCAGTTATTCTAATTCTGAACACCAAGGCCAGACTGGAGCCTACCTTCCATGCGTTATTGGCGTATCAGGTTATTGGCGTATTGGCGTATCAGCTGCGCATTTGTTGTATCAGGAACTGCGCTCGACGTTTCGCGTTGGAAAACGCCAAGACGCCAATGGACATATTGCGTGAAAAATTAAACCACTCTAAACAACAACGATTTAATCAGTTGAAATGCGCTGAATCTAATGGTATTATTATCGTCGAATGTATACTCCTTATATGACAAAATGGCATAAATGTGCCCAAAAACGAGGCCCGAAATACAAGCCGCTGATTGGTTACCACGGCCGTGACGTCATAGCAAGGTTACTAAGGTTAGCTTACTTTAGCTTAATTGCAAGGATCATTAACGCCGCCGGGCACGGTGATGACACATTTCCACAGGGTATATGCCAATTTGCGGCATCATTTGAGGCGGCAGGGAGGTGGGTGGAGGAGAGGTGGATGCCAATATAAGAAAATCACACAGCACACAAGAAACAAAACAAAAACAATGGTTGGGTTAAAGTTAGCCCGCCCACATGGAGGTGCCTCAACACCTATTCCAGCAAGATAAATTAATGTCAACAATTTTTGCACGGCTCTGCGACTTAAAATCCCTAAAATAAGGTTAAAGTCAAGTTTGAGCTGTAGTGGCTGACACATTCTTAAGGATTAATCAGAATAACAAGGCTTAAGAATGGTACAAGTAAGAATGATGAATTGATCAAATGAATGAATTCTTACAAGGTGGTAAGAATGGAAAGAAAGGCACAGTGTACGCTCTAGAAGTGTAGTCCTATATGTATTGCAGTTGAGACAGGTTT
>JAXIVJ010019918.1:0-16621 GCA_036785665.1 Chirona hameri | reverse complement strand
GGGGGGGGGCAGTATTGTCAACTGTGGCGTACATAGCTACCGCGGTGGGGGGAGGGGGAGGGGGAGCAGTATTATCATCTATGTCGTACATAGCTGCCGCGGGGGGAGGGGGAGTATTATCATCTGCGGCGTACATAGCTGCCGCGGGGGCAGTATTATCAACTGTGTCGTACATAGCTGCCGCGGGGGCAGTATTATCAACTGTGTCGTACATAGCTGCCGCGGGGGCAGTATTATCATCTGCGGCGTACATAGCTGCCGCGGGGGGCAGTATTATCAACTGTAGCGTACATAGCTGCTGCGGGGGGCAGTATTATAATATGTGGTGTACATAGCTGCCGCGGGGGGCAGTAGTATCATCTGTGCCGTACATAGCTGCCGTGGGGGGCAGTATTATTAACTGTGTCGTACATAGCTGCCGCGGGGGGCAGTATTATCATCTGTGTCGTACATAGCTACCGCGGGGGGCAGTATTATCAACTGTGTCGTACATAGCTGCCGCGGGGGGCAGTATTATCATCTGTGTCGTACATAGCTACCGCGGGGGGCAGTATTATCAACTGTGTCGTACATAGCTGCCGCGGGGAGCAGTATTATCATCTGTGTCGTACATAGCTGCCGCGGGGGGGGGGGGGCAGTATTATCAACTGTGCCGTACATAGCTGCCGCGGGGGCAGTATTATCATCTGCGGCGTACATAGCTGCCGCGGGGGGCAGTATTATCAACTGTGCCGTACATAGCTGCCGCGGGGAGCAGTATTATCATCTGTGGTGTACATAGCTGCCGCGGGGGCAGTATTATCATCTGCGGCGTACATAGCTGCCGCGGGGGGGGGGGGGCAGTATTATCAACTGTGCCGTACCTAGCTGCCGCGGGGAGCAGTATTATCGTCTGTGGTGTACATAGCTGCCGCGGGGGCAGTATTATCATCTGCGGCGTACATAGCTGCCGCGGGGGGCAGTATTATCAACTGTGTCGTGCATAGCTGCCGCGGGGAGCAGTATTATCATCTGTGTCGTACATAGCTGCCGCGGGGGGCAGTATTATCAACTGTGCCGTACATAGCTGCCGCGGGGGCAGTATTATCAACTGTGTCGTACATAGCTGCCGCGGGGGCAGTATTATAATCTGTGTCGTACATAGCTGCCGCGGGGGGCAGTATTATCATCTATGTCATACATAGCTGCCGCGGGGGGCAGTAGTATCATCTGTGCCGTACATAGCTGCCGTGGGGGGCAGTATTATTAACTGTGTCGTACATAGCTGCCGCGGGGGGAGTATTATCATCTGTGTCGTACATAGCTGCCGCGGGGACAGTATTATCATCTGTGTCGTACATAGCTACCGCGGGGGGCAGTATTATCAACTGTGTCGTACATAGCTGCCGCGGGGGGCAGTATTATAATCTGTGTCGTACATAGCTGCCGTGGGGGGCAGTATTATCATCTGTGCCGTACATAGCTGCCGCGGGGGGCAGTAGTATCATCTGTGCCGTACATAGCTACCGCGGGGGGCAGTATTATCATCTGTGTCGTACATAGCTACCGCGGGGGGCAGTATTATCAACTGTGTCGTACATAGCTGCCGCGGGGGCAGTATTATAATCTGTGTCGTACATAGCTGCCGTGGGGGGCAGTATTATCATCTGTGTCGTACATAGCTGCCGCGGGGGGCAGTAGTATCATCTGTGCCGTACATAGCTACCGCGGGGGGCAGTATTATAATCTGTGTCGTACATAGCTGTCGTGGGGGGCAGTATTATCATCTGTGCCGTACATAGCTGCCGCGGGGGGCAGTATTATCATCTGTGTCGTACATAGCTACCGCGGGGGGCAGTATTATCATCTGTGTCGTACATAGCTACCGCGGGGGGCAGTATTATCAACTGTGTCGTACATAGCTGCCGCGGGGGCAGTATTATAATCTGTGTCGTACATAGCTGCCGTGGGGGGGCAGTATTATCATCTGTGTCGTACATAGCTGCCGCGGGGGGCAGTAGTATCATCTGTGCCGTACATAGCTGCCGTGGGGGGCAGTATTATCAACTGTAGCGTACATAGCTGCTGCGGGGGGCAGCATTATAATATGTGGTGTACATAGCTGCCGCGGGGGCAGTAGTATCATCTGTGCCGTACATAGCTGCCGTGGGGGGCAGTATTATCAACTGTAGCGTACATAGCTGCTGCGGGGGGCAGTATTATAATATGTGGTGTACATAGCTGCCGCGGGGGGCAGTAGTATCATCTGTGCCGTACATAGCTGCCGTGGGGGGGCAGTATTATTAACTGTGTCGTACATAGCTGCCGCGGGGGGCAGTGTTATCAACTGTGCCGTACATAGCTGCCGCGGGGAGCAGTATTATCATCTGCGGCGTACATAGCTGCCGCGGGGGGCAGTATTACAATCTGTGGTGTACATAGCTGCCCCCGGGGGGGGGGGGGGGGGGCAGTATTATCATCTGTGGTGTACATAGCTGCCGCGGGGGCAGTATTATCATCTGCGGCGTACATAGCTGCCGCGGGGGGCAGTATTATCAACTGTAGCGTACATAGCTGCTGCGGGGGGCAGTATTACAATCTGTGGTGTACATAGCTGCCGCGGTGGCGTGGGGGGGAGCAGTATTATCATCTATGTCGTACATAGCTGCCGCGGGGGGAAGTAGTATCATCTGTGTCGTACATAGCTGCCGTGGGGGGCAGTATTATCAACTGTGTCGTACATAGCTGCCGCGGGGGGGGGGGCAGTATTATCATCTGTGTCGTACAAAGCTGCCGCGGGGGGCAGTATTATAATATGTGTCGTACATAGCTGCCGTGGGGAGCAGTATTATAATATGTGTCGTACATAGCTGCCGCGGGGAGCAGTATTATCATCTGTGTCGTACATAGCTGCCGCGGGGGCAGTATTATAATATGTGTCGTACATAGCTGCCGCGGGGGCAGTATTATAATCTGTGTCGTACATAGCTGCCGCGGGGGCAGTATTATAATCTGTGTCGTACATAGCTGCCGCGGGGGCAGTATTATCATCTGTGTCGTACATAGCTGCCGCGGGGGGCAGTATTATCATCTGTGTCGTACATAGCTGCCGCGGGGGGAGTATTATTAACTGTGCCGTACATAGCTGCCGCGGGGGGCAGTATTATCATCTGTGTCGTACATAGCTACCGCGGGGAGCAGTATTATCATCTGTGTCGTACATAGCTGCCGCGGGGGGCAGTATTATCACCTGTGTCGTACATAGCTGCCGCGGGGGCAGTATTATCATCTGTGGTGTACATAGCTGCCGCGGGGGGAGTATTATCATCTGTGTCGTACATAGCTGCCGCGGGGGCAGTATTATCATCTGTGGTGTACATAGCTGCCGCGGGGGGAGTATTATTAACTGTGCCGTACATAGCTGCCGCGGGGGGAGGGGGAGTATTATCATCTGCGGCGTACATAGCTGCCGCGGGGGGCAGCACAATGGCTGCACCGGGTCACACAGCAGTGCATGCCCGGTAAGGTGTATGTATAGTCACATTACGTGC
This sequence comes from Chirona hameri, assembly GCA_036785665.1. Lineage (NCBI taxonomy): Eukaryota > Metazoa > Arthropoda > Thecostraca > Balanomorpha > Balanidae > Chirona > Chirona hameri. The sequence continues at coordinate 13,091 of JAXIVJ010019918.1, read as the reverse complement.
ACCCAGATAGCAAACAGACCTGCTGAGCTCTGCGACATTGAGACTGAGCAACCGGGGTGTAAAGTGAAATAAAATCGACAGAACACACCGCTGCTAAATTTCTCGTCATATTTTTTAAGCGATAGTTTAGATGTTCACTCATCGAATGGCTGCTGCTATTGACACTGAACATGATGTTGTAAAGCTAGGGTTAGGGTCGTAAGGGTTGACGTAAGACCAAGGTCAAGGCCCTTAAAATGCCCTTAAATGTCATGGCCGATACAAGCAGTAGTTATGTAGCAGCACCAGTGGTTGTTACAGCGGTTCGTGCAATCGACTTTTGTGTGTTATGACCATTCATTACTGTATGGCAGAGTGAATCCACTATGAAACAGAGTTGATGACTCAAGATAAATAACATTATGAAACTCCAAATGGTTCCAGGAAGACATATTTTACCATCCTTAGGAGATTTGAATAAAAGTCATCCATTTGATGCCTCACACGGCATGATTACCTGGTTTGTGGGTTTGTCGATTCCACCGCACTAAGCCTCCGTCTGATCGCTGTGCACCCGTCTCACTTTCGCCGTGGGAGCCGAGCGCCACGCGCGTCTGACATCGGGTCGGTCCCCGCTGTGCCCCGGTGGGGGCGGAGACGGCCCGGCGGGGGTGGACGGCACCCGCCTCCGACCGTGTTTGCCGATTTTGACATGATTCCCAATGAGGTGCAGATTTGCATACCCAAATATGAGCGTCGCGTCGCGCTGCGAAGGCCAGTGAAACTCTTGGCGGCGGGGTCGGCACGGGACCGCAGGGCAGGGGGCGGGGTGGGGCGGGGAGGGAGAGCATCTCCAGCTTGCTGCGTGTCGGCCCCCCGGGCGGCCCTCTCACCGCGGCGGCGACCTCCTCCTGCTGTCGGCGCGTGTGTCAGTGGATGCGCCATCTGTTGTGCACCGTGTCGAGGACGCGCCATTTGTACCCGGCGCGCCACCGTGACGCGGCCGTTTGCGCGCCACCGGCAGAGTGAAGTCCGCTTGTGTAAGCTGCCCGGCCCGCGGGCGGTGTGGTAACGCTGCCCGCCACTGTGTCGGTGTGTATATATATGTGTGTGTGTGTGTGTGTATACGCGGACTGACGTAAGTCCGCAAATTGCAGCCGTTGGTTGCTGCCCGGCCCCATCTGCAGAGCGGTGCGGGCCCGGTGTGGCCGCGGGGTACGGCTGTCTGCCGTGTGAGACGGGCCGGACCGGCGGCCGCCTTTCTCTCGGCTCATGCAGTGCATCAGCCCGCGCCGTACCGATCACAGGTTTTCTGCAGCAGGCGGCGGACGCACCGTACCGGGTGCCGCTCGGCGCAGCTCTCTAGATGGCCAGATTGTGTCGGCGGACAGCCGGGGCTCGGCGCCCTGCCCCGGCGCCCAACTGGCCAATTACTGTGACGAGCGGGCCCGCCAGGTCGGACGGCCACCTCCTGCCAGCCGTCTGCACTCCGGAGCCGTCCGTCGACCGTACAGGACCGCCCGGAGCCGCCTAGAGCCTGCCCGGAGTCGCCCGGAGCCGCCCGGAGCCGCCCGGAGCCACCCGGAGCCACCCGGAGCCGCCCGGAGCCGCCCGGAGCCACCCGGAGCCGCCCAGGACCGGCCAGAGACGCCCGGAGTCGCCCAGGACCGGCCTGAGCCGCTATGATGATGAGAGCAGCTGAGGTGTCGGTTTCGGCGGCTGCTGGACAGTGTCAGAGCGATGGCGGGCGGTAATTTGGCGCGCACGTCGAGCTGGCGTGACGACCCACAGCTGACGGCTGGCCGCGAACGCAGCGTCAGCGGCGAGATCGTCTGAGTTTCTATACACCTGTCGGCTGTCTCTCCACTGCCGGCGCCGGCCGGTCAGTTTGTTTTCGCGGGTGAAGCGGCGGCCGGCCCAGCACCGATGGTCAGACTGGACCACCCGTTATGTTTAATGACGACGCCGACCTCCGCTATATAATTAGCGGAGCCGACGCACGTAAAACGTCCCAGTCGGCCGCGCCGGCCGGCCGTCTTCCACAGCTCTGGCGTGGCCGGGACGCGCCCCGCGCCGGTCTGTTAATGTGCCAAGAACCCGGTGACGCACACCGGGGTCAGCGTCAGGTTCAGAGCAGCCAGTTTACCACGTTCCCACAGCCAGGCACAGTGGTAAATGCATCTGCCGCCGGCTTTGCAGAGGCGGCATGTAGTAATTAACTGCGGGATGAGCGGCAATTAAAAAGATTAATTCGCAGAAAATCTTGCGGATAGCTGGCTCATGACACGCTCCCACGATAATGTATTTTATATTGTTTCAAAGGCGGCATGCGGAGGAACGTGCGACAGAGGATAATGCGGATAATTTTGTTGTTGCTTCAGGCAGCCTGGGCGACCAGTTTAGTTGTGCAGCCGCTCTCTAATACGCGCGTGTCCGACTGCCGCACCGGTGCCGGTGTTGGTGTGCCGGTGCCGGTGTTGGTGTGCCGGTGCCGGTGTTGGTGAGCCGGTGACAGTGCCGGTGTTGGTGTGCCGGTGCCGGTGTTGGTGTGCCGGTGCCGGTGTTGGTGTGCCGGTGCCGGTGTTGGTGTGCCGGTGCCGGTGTTGGTGTACCGGTGCCGGTGTTGGTGTGCCGGTGCCGGTGTTGGTGAGCCGGTGACAGTGCCGGTGTTGGTGTGCCGGTGCCGGTGTTGGTGTGCCGGTGCCGGTGTTGGTGTGCCGGTGCCGGTGTTGGTGTGCCGGTGCCGGTGTTGGAGTGCCGGTGCCGGTGTTGGTGTGCCGGTGTCGGTGTTGCACACCAACCCAGCGGCATTCTCTGTCGGCCGGCCGGCACACGCCGATCACAGCCGGAAGGGAAGGGGGCTCGTGACAGGAAGGCATGTCGGCCGGTCGTGCCGCCCTGATGATACTGGCCGCCGCGGTACCGGAACGGCTGACCGGTGACCGGCCGCCGCAGACCGGACCGGTCGGCCGGGTCGGGTCGCCGGCCGGCACTTTCACTGGGTGCTGTCCCGGCGTCTGGCGGCCCGGCCCGGCTGGCTCGGCTGGTCCGGTCAGGTGCGCGACTTCACGGCGTCAACTGAAGCGCCGCCGACGCCGCTGGCAGACGTCACGGCTCGATTTAGAAAGCAAGTGGCGGCGTGCGGCGCGGGGCGCAGCCTCCGCTCCACTCCCAGCCGCTCTCGGTGGATCCCAGCCGCTCTCGGTGGTTCCCAACCACTCTCGGTGGTTCCCAGCCGCTTCGATCCCAGCCGCTCTCGGTTTCGCCCATCGCTCGACCGGCTGACCGTCTGTCCCAGCGATACACACCACAGCTGGATGACGCGTATATTGTACAGATATATAATATATATTATATATATACTGACACGATGCTACGATAAGTGCACTATGCAGCGGCGCGGAGCCGCTTCGCGCGCAGGAAACGTTGAGCAGTATTGCAACACATGCGGCGCAGAGGCCGTCACACCTGAGCTCACCCCGGACAACGAACACTGCCCCCTCTCTCCCTCCCTCACGGCACCTCCGGGACCTTCCGGGTCCCTCCCGGGAACCGCTGCCAATCCCAGTGCATGACTCGCAGTGGCCGACTGCTGGGAGTCCAGCCACATTCGTAAACTCCTCTAGACATTAAACAAGTGTTTCACAGCACTCTCTGACGGCCGCAGCGGCCACAACGGCGGCGGCAGGGGTCAGTCCATGACCTGCACCGTCGAATAGGCGCTAAAGGTCACCCGCTTGGTCTCCGGCGACCCCGCGACCTTATCCCGCTTCTTCATCACCGATTTGGGGTTGGTGGGGGCGGGGGCGGCCGCCGCCTCGGCCGCGGGGCGCTTCAGATGAGAGGTCAGGCCGCGCAGGGCCTGGGACAGCGCGCCGGGCAGCTCGAAGGCGCGGTGCCGGCCGGCGGGGCTCTTGCTGCGGGCGCGGGACCGCGGCTGCTCGGGCTTGCGGGGACCGCTCCAGCCGGCAGGCTCCGGGCCCGGCATCCAGTACACCTGCTGTCGGCCCGGCTGCCGCGATCTGTTGTTGTTGGCGTCGAACTGAGCCATCTTGTGCGCCCAGTCGGCGCGGGCGGCGTGCGGCGCGTGAGGGGCGAACTCGGCGGCGTACAGCACCAGCGGCGGCCGCGGCGGCTCGCCCCCCGTGATCACCCGGTACGGCTCCAGGCCGTTCTTGGTGGGCACCAGCAGCAGGTTTGGGTTGGTCGGGTGTTTGCGCGGCGCGGGTGCGGGCACCGCCGGCGCCGGGCCCTTGTTGTGCGTGTAGCGGGTCGGCGTGAGACAGGAGCGTTCTCGGCCGCGGGCCCACGCCCCCTCGTCGCCCTCCCGGTGGGGGCCGCGCGTCTCCCAGCCGTCATCTGGGGTGCTCAAACTGAGGATCCGGCTGATCTCCGAGGACGGCGGCAGACTGTGCGGTCCGGAGTCGGCCCTCAGCGCGGAGTCGGCCCTCAGCGCGGAGTCGGCCGCCAGCCGCGCGCCAGAGGGCTCGGTTAGCGACTGCGGCTCCCGCTCCAGCAGAGGCGGCGGCGGCGGCATCCGCGGCATTGGCATCCTGCTCAGAAGCGACTCCTCCTGCCGTCCGGCCGGTCGCAGTCGTAGGCTGTCGTTCACGTTTCGGAAACTCGCCCGCATCACGTCGCTCTTGCGCTTGGCGTTGGTGTAGCGTTCCCACTTAAGCCGGCGCGTCATCTCCAGGTAGGAGGTGTACAGCTCCTTGGCCACAGAGTCCCGCACACAGCCGAGCACGAGGGCCTCAAGCGCGGCGTCGCGGCTGGCCTGCGGCTGGCGTACCACGAACACGACGCCGCGCGGCACCTGTGGCTCCGTGTGGCAGAACAGGATGTCGGCGCCGTGGATGACGCTCGAGTCGGCTGGCAGCGCTGGCCGCTCAGCCCCCGACTCGTCCGTGTCCGAGCAGCTCGAGTTGGCGCTGCTCGAGTCCTCCTCGCTCATCTTCCCGCGCAGAGCGTGGTCGCTGACTCGGATCTCCTCCTGGCTGTGTTCGCTCACGCCACTGGCCGCCTCCTCGTCCGACTCGAAGCCCTCGTCGCCGCCGCCGCAGAGCCGCAGACTGAAGCTATCGGCGCAGCGAACCTCACAGCGCATCTCGCCGGTCTGCGGGGCGGCGGCCGAGTCCTGCAGCAGCTCGGACAGCACGGACGGCGTCAGCGGCCCAGAGATGGGGCCACGGTGCCAGACTGCCGCCTGGAGCGGCTTCCTCAGCTGCGTCGTCTGCATCATGCCGTGGTCCTGTGGTTGTCCCGGCATCGTCCCGAGTGCCGCGTGGTGTCGGAGAGTGTCGCGCGGTGTCGGAGAGTGTCGCGGCGCTCAGTCGGTCATCGCTGCCGGCGCGGCGGCTGGCTGCGGCCGGCTGCCCTCGCCACGCACGCTGGGCTCGTGACGCGACGCTGCGCGACTAAACCGCACGCGATCCCCGCACCGGGGAAATGAAACGCGCCGCTCCGCCGACCGCCAACTGGAGCGGCGCAGGTGTCTCGCGCGGAACGCAGAGCGCTCGGCGCCTCTGCGCGGCGGGCGGACTGCGGCGGGATCGCGCGGATCGCGCGCAGTCCACGGCCGGCGCTAATGCGCGAGACTCGCAGCTTTAATGAGCCGCCTCGGCCGGGAGGGGCGCGACCCGAGGTGCGCTCGGCAGACCGTTATCTGCGCGCCGCTGCGACGGTGCGACTCGGCACCAGCGCCACTCGGAGCTCCACACAGCGTGTGCTCAGTTCACCACACTCTGTCAGCGCCGGCCAGTGTCAGCGCTGACCGACTGACGCTGGCCTGTTGTCCGCAGTCGGAGTCGCCAGCGGCGGTCGGTCGCTCCGTCGCAGCACTGCACCCGTGGGTCCCGGACGGCCCGTGGGTCCCGTCTGGCCGGACGGGCGGGGCTGGTGTTGGCGTGCTGTGCGCCGCTGCGGTCGCCGTGCTGCAGTTTCTGTCGCCGCGCGGGTCGCCGCCGCCGGCACCTCCGACCTGAAACGAGAAGGCCACACCGTGTCAGCGCTGCGAGCCGCGAATAATCGGCGCCAGTCACGTGTCACCGACCCCCGGGGCTGGCGGGCGGCAGCGTGTCACCGGTCACCGGGACGACCGCTGCGCGTCACGTCACGGGACACAGAGCCGACACCGACCGCCCCCCCCCCCCACACACACACCGCCTCGACCGACACAAAGCCGAACCTTGAACACAGTCGGAGGAGGCATGCTTTCGCGTAGGAGAGCAATTTGTCACATCCTGCGTTGAATTCTTTCGGCGAATGAGCTGCACACAACAAAGCAGCGTTTATGTCGTTCAGTGTCCGCGGGGATTTGATGACGTCATAATTTCGCTTAATGACTCTGGTATTGTGCTCCCCATTCGATAACACAGCCTGTTGCCAGTGTCACAACAGACTTTCAAAGGCAGCACAAACACCCCATCCAACAAACGAGAAACGGATGCGACATGTTAGCGCCATACATTCGACGGCGCCACGGGATACAACAGGAGAGCGACAAGATTTCTACCCGAGAGAAAGTCAGCCGGCACCGGCGGCACCGGGTAGGGTCGGGTCGGGACTCGGGAGTCAGCGCCGCCCGGGCTGGGCCGGACCGAGCCGGGCCGGGCCTGGCCGGAGGGGTCGGGTCGGGTCGGGTCGGGTCGGGTCGGGTCGGGTCGGGTCGGGTCGGGTCGGGTCGGGCCGGGCCGGGCCGGGCCGGGCCGAGCCGGGCCGGAGGTGTCGGGTCGGGTCGGGTCGGGACTTGGGATTCAGCGCTGCCAGGGCTGGGCCTGGACGGGCTGGGACGGGCCGGACCGGAGTGGTCGGGTCGGGCTGGGACGGGCCGGGTCGGAGTGGTCGGGTCGGATCGGGTCGGGCCGGGCCGAGCCGGGCTGGGACGGGACATGGTAACCGACCCGTTCTACCCAGGCCTGTCTGACCTAACACAGCCACAAGGTGTCATGTTGGACCAGTCCAGGGCCCAATCTTACCAAGTGCCGTGAATGCGCAAGTACGGCATGCCGTAGATGCGTACTTGGGTCGTGTGCGACCCTCGGTCGCCGTGCGTGTGACGTCCGTGACGTGGTGAGACGCGCCACACCGGCCGACAGCGGGCCTCACGCACCTCACGCCGACAGCGTGCCTCACGCACCTCACGCCGACAGCGGGCCTCACGCACCTCACGCCGACAGCGGGCCTCACGCACCTCACGCCGACAGCGTTCCTCACGCACCTCACGCCGACAGCGTGCCTCACGCACCTCACGCCGACAGCGTGCCTCACGCACCTCACGCCGACAGCGGGCCTCACGCACCTCACGCCGACAGCGGGCCTCACGCACCTCACGCCGACAGTGTGCCTCACGCACCTCACGCCGACAGCGTGCCTCACGCACCTCACGCCGACAGCGGGCCTCACGCACCTCACGCCGACAGCGTGCCTCACGCACCTCACGCCGACAGCGTGCCTCACGCACCTCACGCCGACAGCGTGCCTCACGCACCTCACGCCGACAGCGTGCCTCACGCACCTCACGCCGACAGCGGGCCTCACGCACCTCACGCCGACAGCGGGCCTCACGCACCTCACGCCGACAGCGTGCCTCACGCACCTCACGCCGACAGCGTGCCTCACGCACCTCACGCCGACAGCGGACCTCACGCACCTCACGCCGACAGCGTGCCTCACGCACCTCACGCCGACAGCGTGCCTCACGCACCTCACGCCGACAGCGGGCCTCACGCACCTCACGCCGACAGCGGGCCTCACGCACCTCACGCCGACAGCGTGCCTCACGCACCTCACGCCGACAGCGGGCCTCACGCACCGGAGTGATGCATGACCGCATAGCCGGCCGTCTGCCAAGGCTGGACGGCACGCGGTGAACAGGGGCTGGTCGGTACGCGGTGAACAGGGGCTGGACGGCACGCGGTGAACAGGGGCTGGTCGGCACGCGGTGAACAGGGGCTGGTCGGCACGCGGTGAACAGGGGCTGGTCGGCACGCGGTGAACAGGGTCTGGTCGGCACGCGGTGAACAGGGTCTGGTCGGCACGCGGTGAACAGTGGCTGGTCGGCACGCGGTGAACACGGTCTGGTCGGCACGCGGTGTACAGGGTCTGGTCGGCACGCGGTGAACAGGGGCTGGTCGGCACGCGGTGAACAGGGGCTGGTCGGTACGCGGTGAGCAGGGGCTGGTTGGCACGTGTCACGGTGTCGGCGCCGACAGAGGTCACAGCTGGGCAGGAGGAGAGGGAGAGGGAGAGGGGAAGGGAGAGGGAGAGGGGGAGAGAGAGGGAGACAGACGGAGCACATGTCACCCGGTCTGTGGAGCGTGGAAACGGCCCGGTCACACACAACATTGCATGGCGGCGCTGCTGCTACCGACCTCCGCTGCTGCCGGCACGCGGCGGTCGGTAGCCGGCGGCCCACATCGTCACCAGACCAGCCCCTGGGAAACCAGCTCTATAACCGCAGCCGCCGGAACGCCGAGCAATAACTCCAGTAATCTGGAAAATCAGCCGACTCTCCCTTTCAGGGCAGCAGAGAAACTGCGACGTTTGTCATTAACTGCGACGTTTGTCGTTAACTGAGACGTTTTTCATTAACTGCGACGTTTGTCATTAACTGTGACGTTTGTCGTTAACTGCAACGTTTGTCATTAACTGCGACGTTTGTCATTAACTGCAACGTTTGTCATTAACTGCAACGTTTGTCATTAACTGCAACGTTTGTCATTAACTGCAACGTTTGTCATTAACTGCAACGTTTGTCGTTAACTGCGACGTTTGTCGTTAACTGCGACGTTTGTCATTAACTGCGACGTTTGTCATTTGTCTTTGCCATGCAGTGTGATTCGGGCTTACACAGGATATTATTGAAAAAGAAAGTGGACAGGAGTTGCCCCTGATTAATACCCTTTACCGCAGGGAGAGTCTGGTTTGGTAAGACGACACGGTTTTGGTTTACCACCGTTAACACACCGTTAACACCGGGCAGATATCAATGCAGCGTTGCTCAATGTGTGTCGTCAGCTATTTACATGCTCTGTCGAAATTCTCCATAGCAGCCGTGCAGGGCACAAATCATGTGATTTGAAACAGAACATGCCAAGACGCAAAAGCCCATGTCAAACAGCATTGCGAAGTGCATATTTTAGGTATATTGGTCAAGCATACATGGTTCCACATCAACATTGAAACAGCAACGTTTACACAACACAGCGCGTCTATGGGGAAATCACCTGACCAGTTCCTTCGTATTATTCATCGAGCCTCATCACGATCCCATCAGTTCCGTTTGGGCTCTGCAGGGGCGTCTGTTAACGGACCATGCATAAATACATTTCCCAATGCCTGCAGCGCTGTGGGCTGACCCGCTACATCCATCTGCCTCTTCCGCGGGCGAGGCAGCTCCGTATAGAGGCCCGTATCTGGCCGTCCCCCGCGGACCGCGGAGAGATACACCATCTCCGGCCGGCGCGCCGGCGCGCTGGGTCGTGTCCAAGTCGGGACGTCTGCTATCTGCAGCTCTGAGATCTCCGAGCTCACAGCCGCCCGTGTTAGACAGACCAGCTCTGGATGGCTGTCCATGTTAGACAGATCAGCTAACGATGACGATCCGCCGTCCGTCGCTCAAGACAGATCGGCGTCGCACCCGTCGCAGGTTGTTTGTGCACCTGCTGACCCGACCTGACCCGACCCGACCGGACCTGACCCGGCCAGGTGGCGGCACCGTCATCCGTCCCAGCTGCCGCCGCGCCCGCCCCTCTCTCCAATCCGCGGGGCTGTGAGCGTGGCGTGACAATCGCCAATTACCCGCTGACAAGGCATCACAGCCGTATAGCGGGCGGCCCATTCTGGGTCGTCGGAGTCGCGCCCCGACACAGTCCGTGTCTCGCGGTGCGTGCCATCGGAATACCAACGCTCCGCAAACGAGACCGACAGAGACAACGGTGCTCCGAGGCGACGCCCGAGCTCATCGGAGAGGTAACGCCCGGGCTCGTCAGACACAAACGGCGCACACGAGCCAACAGAATAGTATGCAGCTGAACAGCGTGTCGGTAACGGGCACCAGACAGCGGCGGAGACTCATCAGCCGGTCCAGCCTTGCCCTTGTTATCGGGCCGTGCTCTGCCGGCTCTAACGACCCTCAGTCACGCATCCCGGCCGGATCTTCAGTCACCGCCAGCCGTTCTCTCCCCGCACACAGCCTGGGAGCAGCCTTCGGAGAGAGGCTGAGAGACAAGACCCAGCCCCCTCTGCCCGCGACTGTCTCGCCCCTCTCTGTGGCGGCGCAGGGTCAGCAGTCGATCAAAGGGTGCACTCCGCGCGCGGCGGGGTGGCAGGGCATCCCGCTGTCGCCAGCCGCCGACCCTCGGTGGTGGTACGGGCAGGTCAGCGGCTCGCCTTGAGCTGTCAGCTGACAGCCGAGCCACTACAGGTGTGACATCACAACCCGCTCCCCGCTCCCCGGACCTCCTCTGAGGTAACTGGGGAGACACCGCAGCCCGCTGCCCGGACCGTGTTACCCGGTGAACCGCTGCACCACAGCCCGGTGCCGTCTCCTCGCTCTGCTCCCTGCGGAACTGGAGCGGCACCTGCACGTGCGCGGGGCTGCACTCTGCAGTGCAGTGTTGCCCGCCACCCGGAACGCTGTGCTGTGGGAAGGTCGGATAGAGCGGCGGAACGAGCGGCACACGAGCCACTGGGAACACGCGCCCGGCCGGCCTGGCCCAGCTGAGACTGGGAACGGGAACGGCAGACCCCTGCCAAGGACGGCCATAAACAGATTATCGTCCACAAAGGCGTGCAGTAAAGAAGGGTATCATCGTCCCTCTGGGCTTAGAGAGGTGACACCGTGGTGAGCACTGAGCAGCCACCGAGGCCAGGCCACGGTGAGAGTTGAAGGGTGTGGCAGGAAGCTGGTGTGAATGGATCTGGGAACCTTACCAAGGACGGATGTCTATTGAGAAATTAGTGCAAAGGACATTGACGTTTTGAATACGACACTTACTTCCGCAAAGGCCACTTCTGGATTGTTCGGGACTTTATCGAGAAACAGTTAATTCACATCACGACACCCGGGCTGACAATGTTCATGTTGGTTACGCGACGCGCCTGTACACAATGCAATACGTGATGGTCGGCTCGATAACATAAAATGCAGCAATTGACATGTGGCTCGATTGCATCAAATGTGTCACCAGCGCAGCGTTCCCACAGGCCTCCCCAATCTGTACCACACATCAGTGGCGTTGTAAGGTATTTTTGGAGGGGGGGAAGAAACCCAGGTGTCCCTATCAGCCAAAAGCCGCCCCCCACACACAAATGGCGCGCTATGGTATCTCCTCGGATATATGCCACTATATTTTGAAGGGCCTCTAAATGGTCGCAAAGAAAAACGTCGGACAGGCCTATGTTGAAGTATCGGGCCTTCCGAGGGCCCCTCAGGCCTACCGAGGGCCCCCCTCAGGCCGAATGAGGGCCTTTTGTCGGCCTTAGAGGGCCCCTCGGGCTGGCTGGGGCACCTCGGGGCCATCGGTCATTTTGTTTTCGTAAAAAAATAGAACCGAAAAGAATCGAACTTCTTGAAGGGCATCTCTAACAAATTTATGGGGTGGGGGCAAAATAATATGTTTGCCCCCCAACTTATTGAGTAGGGGGCAGCTTCCCCCTCTCTTCCCCGCCACTGCCAGAAATCTGCACACTGAGCTGTAGTTCAGTCCGCCGTCAATCCGCCCTCGATCCTCGGACCGGCGCAGTTAAATCCGCCCTCGATCCTCGGACCGGCGCAGTTCAATCCGCCCTCGATCCCTGAACCTGAGAGCCGAAGGACACCGTGCCGTGACGGAGCGGCGGGCGACGCTGAGCGGTGAATGGCGTGGGCTCCGTCCAGCCGTGTGTCGCAACGCGTCCGGTCCGCTCCGTCCCCCCTTCCCCTGCCTCCCCCTGCTCCGTCCCCTCACCTGCCTACCCCCGCTCCGTCCCCCTCCCCTCGCCCTGCTTTCCGGCTGCGTGCCGCCCCCGCACTGCTGGCGAAACGCCGAGGACTTTTCCATCCGCGCCGCGCGTGTCGACCATCATAAAATTAACGCCGCGTGAAAAAGGTCGTCGCCGGCCGCTGCGTGCGATGATTAGCGTCTCTGGCTCCGCTCCTCTCAGAGAGCAGCGGCACTATCTCGGGTCGTCTCTCTCCGACACGCTCATGCGTGGGAGTGGGCGCCAGACGGCCCGGCCGCTTGTTAACTATGCGCCGTGAGTCGCGTGCAGACCGGATGGGAATTTAAGACGTCAGTCTCATGGCTAGGTGACTGTCGACGGACAGCTTCCATGGCGTGGCGCTGCTTCACGAGGCTATGCGCACAGCCACTGTGTTCGGCAGTGGCAGAGGAGCTCCCTGGGTGGCCGGGGTGAAGGGGTGGACGGGGTGAAGGGGTGACCGGGGCAGCCCAGACCGATGACGGCCGGTGCCGGATGTTTTGCCAGCCGCGCCACAGCGGCAGTGGCGACCCCCAGCCGGCGGGATATCCTGCCCCGGGTCCGGATTCGCACTGCAGGGAACTCCGCCCGCCCTGCCGGCCCGGTTCACGGTGCCTTGACCCGCGCCGCTCCGCGCCGCCGGGGCCGGCCGGCGGTCAAGGCCCGTCCCACGGCGCTGCGGTCCGCCTCGGCTCGTCATCACCACAGGGGCGGCACGCACGCTTTCTCCCGGCCGCCCCGCCCGGCCGAACTAGACCACACCGGCCGGAGAATATCACGACTTCCCGTGATCGATGGATGCAAACAGAAGCCCCACCAGCGCTGAGACAATGCACCCAGATTGCTCTCGTGGTGAAAACGCCGGCGGAAAGCGTCCTGATTTGTCCATCGGCGTCACCGGACGACTCAGTGTGACGAACTCCTCCTGACCCGACACAGCGCCGTCACGACCCCGTCACGACCCCGTCACAGGAGCGGACCGACAGAGACAGGCCGGTGTGTCACAGTTTATAGGTGACTGGGTTATTAATCAGAATAAACTGGCTTCATTTCACACGACTTCCGCGGAAATTCGTCCAGAAGCCGCGAGAAACACTTCCCATCCGGGAGTGGAAGACACTTTCCCACCACACTTTCGCGAGGAGTAG